>CAXIVR010000002.1:182344907-182526695 GCA_964035755.1 Teleogryllus oceanicus | reverse complement strand
GAGTGTTTGAGTAAAAAATTTACTTAGAAAGATCGTAATTTGTCTTTAAAATTATATTCTCCACAGTAAGACTTTTAGAGTCATTTTTAAAACGGTTTCCTTCCTTTTGGATTAGTTTCAAAATGATCTGTTTATTTTTGTGCCACTTTTTTTTAAAATTTCTAAAGGAAAATATAAAACCAAAATGCTGAAAATTGATTGATGGGAAACTTGAGGATTCATTTATAAATATAAAAATGCGAAAGATCCTGCAAAAATTTTCATCGAATTATAATTGTCAAACCAATTTGAAAACAAGATCAAAAAAGAAATTTTTGTTGGGACTAACTTTCCACAAGCCTCTTTTTTCATTGAGCCCAATTAATTATTTTCAGGAAATCCCTGGTTGAGTAATTTTTAACACTTACTTTTTAAAATAACCTAAAAATGATGCCCAATTTTGTGGAGGTAACAAAATGTCGAAGAAAGGTGAAAGAAACCCTTTAATCATACAGCAATTTTAAACAAAGAGACTTTAACCAAAAAGAGAAAAAAAGTTTCCTTATTTTTTTGGGTCACATATGGAAATTTTCTTTGAGTTTCATTGTTGCCTCAAAAGATTAACAAAGCAACGCATTACAAGAGATTTCATGTCAGACAAACTTGAAATAAAGACTAAACAAGGTAAGGGAATTGATTTAAAATTTTAAAAAATATACGGAGAAACCCGGTCGCTTAAAAAAAAGGGGACTTGAGTTATCTGAGTTGAAAAATGTAAGGAGAGGAAATGAAAAAAAAACTTTTTTGAATTTTCACAATTTTAACAAAGTGGCCGCTTGGAAAAAAATTTAAGAGGGAGTCAGGTTTTTTCATTTGGAATGAAAAAAAACCCCAAAACTAACCAACAAAGAGGTAAATACAAAAAATTTCAATCAATAGGACGACTTGTCAAATAATAGAAAAACGAATGCTTTTGGTTTTAAGTTTTCTTATAACTATGGGTCTATGTTAACTATCTAATAAGATTACTTTTATTTTGATACCTGGACGCTTAAGTATATTTTCAAAGTTTTGATTTAAATAAAATTGATTTTTAAATTTTTAAAAAATTATCTAAAATTTTAAATTTAAATAATGAGATTTAAATGCACTGATTTGATTTCCCTTCCGCAGTATCGGCGATTTTATCAACTAAAAATTTTAAAAAAACACTAATTTTTTTAAAGCTTGCAAAGAAATTATAAACATAAATCCAAAAAAACCAATTTTTCTTCCTACCCCCAGACACTATATCTTTTTGAAGACGTTTTTTGAACACTTAGTAAATTAATAATCAAAGAATCATGAAAACCCCTATTTTGTAAAATAACCGCTTTTTGCACGGGTATTTACAGAGTTGTTATTTTAAATCAAAGGGGGCCATAATGGGTCGAGAATGGGCCGCCTCATTAGGTTTGGGGTGAGAAAAAATTAGGGTTTGATGCCTCCTGATTGCGCCGAATAACCGTGATCCCAAAGCGAGGCTTGGCCCGTGTTTTTAACCCCTTTCCCAAGGGGACCGAACAGGGTGTGGGGCGGGGCGCCCCTCGGGGATTGGCGGGGGCCGGGGGGGGCGGGGCGGGGGCGGGGCGGCGCGCGGGGCGGCGCGCGGGGGGGGCGCGGGGGGGGCGCGCTGGGGCGGGGCGGGGGGGCGGGCGGGCGGGGGGGCGGGGGGGGGGCGGCGGCGGGGGGCGCGGGGCGGCGGGGGGGGGGCGGGGCGGGCGCGGGGGCGGCGCGGCGGGGGGCGGGGGGCGGGGGGGGGGGGCGGGGGCGGGGGGGGGGGGGGGGGGGGGGGCGCGGGGGGGGCGGGCGCGGGGGGGGGGGGGGGCGCGGGCGGCGGGGGGGCGCGGGCGGCGCGGGGGGCACCCCGCCTTCGGCCCCATTTTTCCCCGGGGTGCCTGTACCAAACGTGAGGAAAGGTTTTTCCCTGTCTAAAAACAGCAGGGGAAATCCCTTATAAAATTTTTCCGTGAATCAAATGCATCTTTTTTTACCCGACGGCCCACCCTGTCCGATCTTCTTTTAATTTTCTTTGATTCCTTCTAATTTTAATTTCTTATTCTACATTTTATTCTTTTTTCCCTCATACAAGTTTTAAATTTTTTTGTCAATTTTGAAACAAGTTCCTTGGGGGTTTATTTTTGAAAACATTCCTTTAGTGCCCTTCCCGTTTCTTCTTTCAGAATAAGGGTTTTCCATTTTATTGATTCTTTCTTTTTAATAAACCGCCCCCATTTTTTCCTGCCCCCATTAATTTAATGCTGTAAATTTTTTCGAACCATCCTTTTGTTTTTATTATTTTTATTTTTTTTTATTTTTATATTACTTTGCCACGTTTTATTTCTTGTTTCTTTTTCTCCAAAATTTTATTTTTCTTTTTTTTTGTTTTTTATGACCCCTTTCCCATTATCCCTGCAGTATTCAGAGCAATTCCTCCACACCTAACTATCGCCACCTCGCCCACTTAGACCAAAACAATCCCCACATCACCGCCTTCTCTTCATCTTGCTCCATCCCGTCTGCGTTTTTTTTACACCCGCCCGCCCACTTGAAATTTCCCCCTTTACGGGCAATTTCATTCCGCCCCCGCCCAGCTTCCAGCTGTGGGCGGCGGGCCGGGGCCCCCCGGTTACCTAATGTTGGGGGCCTCGCCCGGCCTTAAAAATTGGCGCGACGACGCGATGCGGGCCCGCCTCTTTTCGTGAGAAGACGGCGCGGCGACGAAAAAAGCGCCCAAGAGGGGAACCGCGCGCACGTAATAACTTTAAACGGAGCAAAAGAATGTGGGGGGTTTCCGTGAGATGTTGAAAGAATGGTCCCCATCCCATGACGGGTTCCAAGTAAAAAAGCGGCGTTGTTTGCCCGCAAATTTCGTGCTTTTTTGCAAAATGAAATTTTTTTTTATAAGGATTGTTTTTTGGTTTTTGAGCCTAAATTTTAATGGTTTTTAAGATAATTTTGCGTTAGCATCATAATGAGGTTTCTTTTTACCGGAACTACCGAAACCGTAGACAAACCAAAAAATTTAAACACGTACATAAAAATGTCTTAAACCAATGAGCACTTCCCAAAGCTAAAATTGATTTGAAGTTCCTTTTATAAAGATTTTAAATATTTTTTTGATACCAAAAATTTATTATCCAACTCATGTCAGTGACTTTAAAATTTTGGAATTTAGTCTAAAAATTTTTTTTCAAACAAAGGGAAACTGGGGGGTTTCATCTGCCCCAAAATTAAACTTATATTTTTTAAACCAATTTTAAAATTTTTCCATAATAAACAGGGCATAGGGTAAAGCTTGAGCGAGAACAGGGTGTTTTTCAAAAAAAAGTCGCCGTAAATATAAGAGAAATATACCTGTCAATTTATGGTGGGTTTTTTGTAAAATGTGGCCCCCATGTCATTTATTTTTGGTGTAAGTTTAATGAGGCACGATACTTTCGTTTTTTTCCTTTTTGGTGAATTTTAAACACACACCGAATTTAAAGAAATGAAGGAAAAAGTTAGAAATCAGTATCTGAAAGTTTTCAATCCTTATTTTAACACGCCTATCGTTTTGACGGAAGGTTTATAAGAATGTTTGACAGATTAAAATCTGACGTCAGAGAACTGTCAGAAAATAGGATTTACGATAAAATGTTATATAAAAATTTGGGCCCTGTTAAGAAAGTCTTTTTAAAATTTTTAAAGAATCGCATTGCTCCAGATTAATGAAATTAAATTCTAATTAGTTATTCTCTACCTTGAACATTGACATCTTGTTAATAAGAGAAATGCATTCCAATCCTGGGCGATAGATAGACAAATCAAATTAGGAATATCTCTGGAGTCATCAAACAATAGATTAATTATAATTCAATAAATTAAAAAATAGAATAGTCATTAGTGAATAACACGAGAAAACAGAATCAGAAACAGAGGTCGGACAAATGTGTATCTCTAACCAAATTGTTGGGAGTGTTTTCAATCAATTTTTCGGACTTAATTGTCATATTTTATGGCAAAGAAATTTACAAGAAGTATTTTCAGTGTTTTAAAAACTCACTTTCTGAAGTAGGAATTAATCAGTTCTGAACGAATACTATCCATAACTACATCCGGAAAGAAATAATGGAATGTTCCTTTCTACTTCATGTTAATTATTTTCACTTCGTAAGAGAGGGAATGCGAATTACTTGGCTCTGAATATTATAACTTTCACTAAATTCATATCAAAGGATTGTTCCCGGCCACACATCGATGTTGGTTAAAACAAAAGAATCAATTTCCAAAGGATTTTAATTTATTTGATGCATTGCAAAGAATTGTACGCAGTCACTAATGCACTTGCAGTTCATGCAAAAAAAAGAACAAAAATATAGAAAAAGAATCTTATAAAATCCATAATATATACATCCACGTATTCATTACAATTCTCTGTAATTTCCATCGCATTATTATATGAAAATGTATGATAGTGAGGTGATCTTAACGACTAACAATAATAGGACGAACTAATTCCCAGACTAATGATATAAGACTAAAATATGTTTCTGTATAAATATTTCCTTCAACAATGAACACATACACCAATTTAAAGAAATTGGTGGAAAATTCTCAATGACCCCTGGTGAATGATCTTTTAAGTAGAGAGTTTCAAGAGCTATGAGGCTGCACATCTGCAATCCCCGCACTTACAGACTCGAATTAAATTTTTTTTTAAGGTGGAGGATTTGATAAAAACCTCAACCGGAAACCAGATCTAAATTTACAACCACTGTAATCTCATTACAGAGCTCGCATTAGAAATCGAGTTCAGAATTTCCAACCCCCTGAGGTTACCTAGGTCCAACACTGGACCACACTCAGCCTGCTTGAACGCCCACCGTTTACCTCTCTGTCCGGTTTCTATAGTCTTCGCTCGCCCTGTGTGTTTAGCCCATTAATCACCAGGCGGCGCGCGCGGCGGTACGGGCGCGGGCGGGAGGCGCGCTTGCCGATCTGGCGACCCTTTCCGGTTTCTAATTTCCTCCCGGGCGAGCGACGTAAATTGAAAACAAGCTGCGTCCAGCGAGCGGGCCGCCGATGGCGGCATTCTAATGCGGAGGCGCTCGGGGCCGCATTTCACCGACAGCGCAGGAGGCGTGGACGAAGGCGTGGTCACCGCGGCGGCGGTAAAAGTGGACGAGGTGGAAGCATCACCAGTAGAAAATTTGCCGGTGGTATTATCCACGCACGTTTATTCATTTATTTAGTCAAAAACTGTATGTGACGTATGGGGGAGAAAATCATCTGCGCACGCTTTCTTGAGTTTCAGAATCCCTTCCCAAGAATTTAACTATTAATAGTTGAAAGATGAAATAATAATAATAATAATAATAATAGTAATAATAATAATAATAATAATAATAATAATAATAATAATAATAATAATAACAATAAATTTAAAAAAGCGAGATATTAACATTTCAAAAACTAGATATTTTCGTTGCCGAATTATAGAAAACTTATTTGTAATGGTAAACGAACGAACAGCTTTGATTTTTCTCTATTGCTAACAAAATAGAAACTCACCCTAAGCTCTACTACCACCACAAGCAAAAGGAAAGCTCAACAAAACGTGCGCATAGTGAAGCTACATTTACGTCCAGAAGCAAATCAAGGAGCCATCTCAGCATTTTGCTCAATGGATCAGGGAAACTAGACAAAAACTCGATCGAGATGGGGGTCATTGACCCGGAAGCTGAAGTACATTACTTGTTACAGGCATTCCAATCTTTTTTTAAAATTATACAATGCAAATGTAAACTAATTCATTATACTATATCTTAGTTTTGTTAAAGTAAATATTATTTTTATTTTTGACAAGAAGTATAGTCTCTAATTGTATAGAACGTTTTCTTGAGCCCTCACTTCGCTTGTTGCGCGAGGAGTGGGGAGTTTGGTTATTTTGACAAGAAATTTTATATCAAATTTGTAGCTCGTTTTTTTTTATGCAAAATAGTTTCTATTATATGGGATCGAACCGTCCCTGTTATCAGATTTGGTTCACAATTCTTGATTCAACTAATGTTGGCAAAGGAGTGGGGTAGGTATTCCGGGGCTCAAGAAAACGTGAGCATATAGTACAGGGTAGACACCTTGATCTTACTTGTGTAACAACTATCCGAGTCTACTGCTCTTCCTGGAATGGTAAATGTATTGATGGAGTGGATATACAGAAAAGACGAATGCCAATACTGAACTTAGATAAAAATGAGGTGGGCAGTGGAACCCTTCGAACCAGCTTTGTTCACATATTTTAATAATTTCTTGTAATAATTTATGTATTTTGTTATAATAATATTGTAATAACTTGTTTTCGATGCAATTATACATGCAGTGTACGGGATATGAATACTGCGATGTAGTTTTTATACGAGTGGTAATGTGAGAGACAGCAATGTTTGTGATTAGGACATCGCAAGTAGTGAAGGCGCCTGGCGAGAGAGAATGGTAGCGTAGGGAATGCTATGGTAGTGTCGGTGGCAATGCGGAAGATGATACGGGTAGTACTGCCATCCGTGGTGGTGGCGGTAGCGGAAATGACAGTCATCGTGGCAGTGGTTGTTTCAGATGAGAACGTGATATTCTTAGTCGTGGAGGTCGCGGATGAGGTTAGATAATGGTATACTTGTGGTCGTGTAGGTCATATTGATGGAGATTGCTTGATCGTGATCACGGTCTTGGTCTCGGTCATGGTTAGTGGATGGCGATTGGTGGTGGACGTGGTAGTGGGAAAGTTGCGTTGGCCAGAGCGGTGTTGTCAACGATAGCGAACACGATAGAAGTGGAAAAGCAGAGACCTTCCAAAGATACCATTGTTTAGGATAATTTATAACACACATTATTTTAGTTCCTTAATATCTATCATCTCATTTATTATTATTATTATTATTATTATTATTATTATTATCATCATAATCATCATCATCATCATTGTGGCTAGTACAATTTCTTCAGATTCCTGAGATTCGTGACAGGGACGCGATCTAAATAACGAAAAAAGGATTTTTTTCTCCCTTTCTAACTTTAATATCAGCATCATTGTCGACGTTCAATGAGCAAGATCCTAAAATACCCCAACATGACGAGAGACGAAGAGAACTTCGAGGAACGACTGAGGCAGAAACATTGACAGTGAATTGTGGGAATTCTGATATAGTGTTGTTGACGTTCTTATGAGAAGAAATAAAAGAGGTCATCTTCGTCAACATATTATATATGTTGACGAAGATGACCTCTTTTGCGTCTTCACATTGGCAGTGGTAAAGACAGTAGCGCCGACGTCGACGCCAAAGAACGACCACGACGGCGCTGAAGCCAGCAGGAGCCCGGTCAGCGGGCGGATATCGAGCGCGCCCGCCGCGTCCACGACCGTGGCAGCGACGACATGGCATGGCTTTGCTGGCCGTCAGCCGCGCGGCGCGGCGGCGCGGCTGGCGGGCGGAAGTGGTGTAGCCGCGACGGAGGGACAGCACGGCGTGGCGTGGAGCGGAGCGGAGCGGGGCGGGGAGACCGTCCGGAAGAGACTGACCGCGGCCCACGCGCGCCTGGCCCGCCGCACGGCGTCCCCTTCCTTTCCTTTTCGTCGCCGCCGCTGCCTGCCGCAGCTGTTGCTTCCTGCTGGCATTTGTCTTTTCGGTTGCGTCTTCGCGCCGCCACGTGCGCTTATGTTCTTCAGACGTTCTGCCTCGTCCTTGGGGCGTACAGCTGTATGTTGATCTTCGCGCCATGTTCATTCCTTATTTACTTTCTCTATATAGTTCGTAATACTGATGGAATTTGTCTTTTCGGTTGCGTCTTCGCGCACAGCTCTCGTCGCCACCACGTGCGCTTATGTTCTTCAGACGCTCTGCCTCATCCTTGAGGCGTACAGCTATATGTTGATCTTCGCGCCATGTTCATTCCTTATTTACTTTCTCTAATAGTTCGTAATACTGATGGAATCTGTCTTTCGATTGTGTCTTCGATTACGTGAACTCTTCTCACTTCCACGTTCGCTTGTATTCTAAAAGTCATCCTGCCTCCTCCTACTTGCATGTAGCTATATTACCTTCTCGCTAGGTTTCTTTCTTTTGTACTTTCTCCGTACACAGTCCCAGTTAGTAATGCATCACGCTAACTGCAACGAAACCTCGCGACTTCTCAAACAATATATTGTGGTTGGTCTTCTTCGAGTATCGCTTCTTGAAACCCGCAAGCGTATGTTCATCAGTCATCACTCGTCACAGCTCGTCTTTCTTGTAAACTATATTCTTGCGTATATTTTTCCTTGTTTACTTTCTCCGTATCGTTTAGAAATAGGTCACGCAAGACCAACAAGAACGAACCCCATAAGGCTATAAAGAAAAATTCGGTTGTTTCTTCGCGGACTTTTCTCGTTTCACCGTGTGTCTAACACCCTATCTCGTCTCTTTGACATACGTTATATTTCGCCTGTTTCTTTCTTATATCCTTTCTCCACGTGTTTTAGTTACTGCCGTCTGTAACTAACCGGAGTGCAATAATGAAACTCGTAAGAAAATATAATAAATCATACAGTGCCTGTGTCAGAGATAAGATTTACGTTATCGTTTTTCTCGTTATCGTTGACACAGTGGAAGTAAGTTGCTTAACAAGATTTCAAAGTCGCTATCGGTGGAGCAAAATTGATTAGAGTACATTAACTACATCGAAATTTGCTCTAAAGAAGTGAGAATGTTTCCTTGGAAACCTAACCCTAAGAGACATTTCCTTCTATAATAGGTCCCTACAAAATAAAAATTATTTTCCACCACAATCAAACGAGTGATGCTACAGAATGGCACAGACTTTCTTGTATCAGTTTCCTATTTTCTTTTGGCTGGGTCTAATTTTTGATAAAAACCAAAGAATACACCAAAATTAATTTTACGTCATACAAAACAGTGCAAATAGCATTCTCCGTTGGAAAAGTTTGAAGAAAAACTGTAGAGTGATTCAGAAAATGCGGAATTTTGAGCTCGTTTTCAAGAAACTTCATATGGTATTAATTAAAGTACATGTACTCATAAATACAATAATGTGAAAAATTGCTCTAATGTAAATGTTAAAGACGTGATAGGCTATTTAAAAAATACATTTTTCTAATTTTGAAAAGCAAAAGAATAAAGAAAATGGCGTATATTCTCCTCATTGTGTACATATAACACTATCCCTACCAAACATTTAAAGGAAAAAATTGAAGCCTTTTTGAGAAAATCTTCATTTTGTTTTTTTTAATATTGCACATATTGCAAGCAATATTACGCAAGAACTATAAAAATTTCAAAAAAATATACCTAATGGATAAACTATACATGGAAAAAATATTGAAGGAACAATCTTTTAATTTTGTACTTGTAAAAAAATTTAAAATTACAGTTAACCCTGTAGATAGAATCTATATAACGTTATAAGTGTATTTTACTCTATTCTTACATGAAATTTAAAGAAAAAATTTGGAGCCATTTTTGATAAAATTTTGAAATGTCCCAGGGTCTTCATGCAAAGTACCCCCAAATTTTAAATAATGTTTATCAAAATCTCAAAGCTTCGACTCGAGCCAGATGGACAGGGATTTCAATTTAGAAAAAGCCCTACTTGTGGTTTAGGCACTAGTGGTGTTCATAGACGGACAGACAGACAAAAAGGCAAACGGACGGACGAACGGACGTTTAAAAAAACACTTTTTCGGTATCAAGTGACCCCAACACGTGTATTTCCGTTGAAATCTCGAAATCGATTTTCGCGCAGCATTACATAAGTTTCCCTATACTACAAATATTACTACTTATCTTTTATACTACGTATTCGTACGTATACGAGAAAGTAAAAACTATACTAATTCTTTAGATGACATCTTCTAATCGAATCAGTTCAATTTCAGAATACTATAACCCTTTTCATTTAAGAATAAATCACTTGTTTATTGCATAAATAGTTTCTTTTTGTTTCAGGTTGTTAGTGCATTTTTTATTAATATACGTAACCATTGTTTATTTCAGTCCTCCGACTTGTTGCTTACAAACACCATCACGAAAGTTTTGCTCTGCACCTCTTTGACTAAACGAAATTTTCCTCTGGAGTCGCCCGTCGTCCGAGAAGCAGCAGCCTCTCAACTCTAAGCGTGTGTTTACAGCGGAGTAAGTAGATGTAAAACTCGGGCGAACGTTTGAGCCAAGCGGTTCGACACCAAAGAGCATTTTATGAGGCTAAAATCTGACGAGAACGAGCTGCACAAACTGCGCGCTGAGACCTGGATCCAGGGTTGCCAAATCCGCTCTCAGTTATCCGCCGCTTTACAGATAAAACGCTGTACAATTCGGACAAATGAATGCAGTGTTGACAAATGAATGTAATGAAATAGGTATAACGCACGATTTAGGGAGAAAAGTAAACTCTAAAAATCCACCCAGTAACCAACGAATTCTGTGTATACTGTGGAATTTCGCCGAGTGCGTTTTATTACCGCGAGTTTCTCTATTTTTTCCACTCAGTGACGGAAGTCTGGAATCCCTGCCTAGTTTCTGCACACAGCTTCGTGTCTATTAGAGAGTTTTTGCTCAACCTAGTAAGATATTTAGAAGCTACTGTGTGACGAGTGAAATGCGAGGTGTAAATGTTCTTGCACTTCGGATCGTCCCAAGTGGAAGTTCTTCCAAATTGTGTCCGAAGTGTGCACTAAATTCCCATTATTCCACATGGTCTTGATTCACATTTCTTCGACTACAAGAGCTTACCTCCAACTGCAGTTCTGTATATAATTATCACGTATATTATAATTTTTATATTTTTGTTGATTTTATACTTAGTACATTATTACTATTAGCGTGTAGTAAAGTAAAAGGTATTAGTAAATTAGTACACGTTGTGTACATCGCTTTTTAGCCTTTTTTTAAAGGGGAATTTTTAAAGAAGCACACGGGCCCCAAAGTTGAGAAAAAACCCATATATTGATTAAGGGGGTTTCATGGACACAGGACGCAAATTACACCCGCTAACTCTGACGGAATATTTTTACGGTGTGACTTGAGCGTAAAGGGAGAGCGAGCGGGGGACCCAGATTAAGGAAAATTTTAAATCCCGCATCGCTAAGGTCCCTTCCGCTGCGCAAAAGTAATGAAGGTGGGCGGGGCGAGGCGAGGGCGGGCCTCCCCTGGGCTTCGCGCACCCCTTTTTTTATGCCCGGCCCCGGGAGAGGGATGAAGAATCAGCATGGCGGGGGGGGAGGAAGAAGTACAGAGAGGAGGCGAAAACATGGAATTGGGGGGGCCAATGTAAAAAAGACCGACAAGATCGAGGAGAATGTTTACGTTTTGGATGACTTGATTTGAGCCATGCGTCTTTTCAAAAAATTTTTCAAGGTTAATGACGGGAATTTAAAGGTTAAATAAATGTAGCTGTTTTTTTTTCCCTTTCCAACAAAAACCCGTTATTTTTTCGTAACATGAGTTCCTTACGTTACCCCATAAAAACAAGAAGGAGACGTAAGAGGAAAGGATGGGAGAGGAACGCGATGTGAATTCAAGTTGTGCCTGAGTAATATGAATAATTCTGAATATAATTATTTGTTAGGGGATCATCAAAGATTATATGTACGTCGGTTCAGTATAATTAAGGGTTTAAAATTTTTTTTTCATTTTGTAAAAAAAGGGAAAAAATTTGAAGATGGAGAATACAGGTGTCAGTTCTTTTAAAACATTTCAATATTAATTTATACTCGCTTTGATAAACTTCCCCTATATTCCATCACATTGTAAAGAAAATAATAATACGCCTAAAATTAAAAAACCAACAACAGTGTTCAACACTTGACGGTTCAAGACAGAACACGGAGCGGGGTGAGCGGGCAGGGCTGACGAGCCCCGTCAACGGCCCCAAAAAATGGAAAACCCCAGGAGATTTCATAAACATATTTTATTTTGATGTTGTGCACCGGTTCAAAATTTTTAATTCAGATATAAATTAGTTCCAAATTAGTACAAAATTATGGTATTTTCAGTTTTTTTATTTCATGTGTTTTTCTTGTGCTAACTTAACGTTAAGTTAGCGCACCCTCTCTTATACATTTTTTTTTATTTTGATGTTGTGCACCGGTTCAAAATTTTTTTCATTTGATAAGTGGGGATGCAAAATAAGGGATGACGAGTTTACCATCTGCACGTCGCCTTAAACAAATTTGCGGATATGACGTATCGCGCCCATCCTTTCAGCTGCCATCATTGGGCCCAAAAATCACTTTTCAATTCGCTCATTTTCGGTTTCTTAATCTTAATTTCTTAATATAATAGAAGAGTAAAATCTCGTCCTAAATGAAAATTTTCGTAGAAAAAGTTTGTGCAGATTTCTTGAAAATGCTGTTTTAATTTGAAATGGGGAAAATTTGTTTTTTTTTTTAAGAAATGAGTTTTCAAAAACGATTTAAAAATTTAAAACCATCATAAATGCAATAATGTATATAAATTAATAATAAATAATTAAATAATGCATAGAAATTTTATATAACATTATTTAAAGAACTCATAAAAGCAATAATGTAAACAAATTGCCGGCAATGTAAAGATTAACAATATGAGAGTCTAGCCAAAAATATTAAATTTTTGCAATTTTTGGAAAAAGAAAAGAATAGGGCAAATGGTTTTATATCACCTAATATACAACAGTACTTTTATATCCCCTACTAAAAGTTTAAAGAAAAAAATTTGGAACAGTTTTTGGGTAAATCTTGTTTTTAGTATTTTTTTAAATGCACAAACTGCAAGCAATAGCGCACGAAAACTACGAAAAGTTTTATAAAATGAACGTGACCTTAATGAAGGAACTAATTATGAACAACAAATTCTATTTGAAGGGAAAAAAATTTATTTTTAAATTTTTGGGAATAAAAAAACGTCAAAAAAAACATTTTTCAATTATAAAAACAGAGAAAATTGAAAATCCCCAATGCCATCTTATAAATTTTTTTACCCTTTTTACTGGACCCACCCCCCCGGCTGCCAGAAGGGTTTTTAAGGTGGGCGCAAAATAAAAAAAAAAAATAAATCACACGGGCGTGATTGAATGCATTTACACAGAAACTAAAGTCAAATCATTTCCATTATTAAGATTTTCAAAAATTCTAAAGCAATGAACATAAACATTTTCATAAAAAGAATTTTTCTGTAAAAAAAGAAAAACTTACACTTAAAATTAACTACACTGTTTTTTTCTCTCATTTAAATCAATTTAAAAGAATATTTAAAAATTTTGACTAACCCTTCCAGTCGAAAATTTCCAGTTGAATTTTAAATTAGCAATTTTTTCTAAAGAAAGATTGATTCTTTTTTTTCCAGAATATCGGTAAAAAAACCCTGCCCAAATTCTTTCCAAAAAAATTTTTCCTTCAATATCAAACAAATTTTTCGTAATGACCTTACTGTGTTTTTTCACGGGTAGAAAAATTACGGGTCGACTTTCCCAGTCGTGGCCTTTCCTGACCGGTCGAGGCCGCCCTCTGCAGAACGTGTTAAACCACGATGTGGCCTCCCCGTTTTCCGTTGATACTCTTTCGATTCTTTTATAGAATGTAACTAGTTTTTAATTTCCCATATTTAAAAGAATTCAATACGACAACTGAGTCTATGTTAAGAAGAGAAATAAAAAAAAAAAACCCTCGAATGTCTTAAGAGTTTTATCAGATGCAGTCCTGAAGTCCGCAACGGGTGCCGCCTTCGTGATCGGTGGGTCCTCACTTCCAGCTGTTATTTCAGAAAAAGTTTTTTTCCCCCCGATTTGGTTCGAAACCCCCGAGACGCCCCCTTAGGGATATAGCCCATTTTTCATTTTCAAATTGTTCATGGCGTTGGCGCGCGTTCAAAACCTTTATCTTTTTTTGAATATTGATGTGCTCCTTTTCCGAGACTCGGCAAACGGATGGTCAAAACCCCCTTCTTCAAAAAAAAAGTTTTTGTGAATTTGATTTCTTTGCCGAAAATTTTTTTCCAAACTTGATGCTTTTCCCTTTTCTTCTGTCTTGATTCTGGAATGTCGAGTATTTTGTTTTTTCCCTTCCCCTTTTCTTCTTCTTTTTTCCTTTTTCTTCGTCTTTATTCTTTTTTTTCTTTTGACATTTATTCTATTCTTTAAAAGGTCGTAACTGGAAATTATACCCCCAATTGTTTTCCCCGCCATCTTTTAAACCCTCATTGGGATTTTGTTTGTGAAAAGAGACGGCCCCTCAAACAATCTAAAAATTTATGATACTGTTTATACAAATCCAACTTTTGGGAACCCCTTAAAAACCTTCTGCCCTTCTTGGAATTGTGTTTTTCCAGCTTGTGATTTTTTTTTTATTCCCCTTTTCCAGCTTTCAAATTTTCATTGGTTGTTTTTGTGTTCTATCTCTGGTTTAAAAATGGTTTGCAATGGATGCCTGCTTTAGTTTTTGAAATGGGCTTCAAAGGGGGCACCAACGAATCATGGTAGATTTGATTCAACCATTTGTTAATGTGTGGAATTAGCGGGACCACTGTTATGTTGCCGAACAGCCCTTGAATAGCCTAGAAATTTTCATTACTTTTTCTAAGGGTTTGAGGGGGTTTTAATGTGAACATATATTTTGAATCCATATGTTGCAGGGCCCTTTAACCAGGATTACTAGGAATTGGGACCAGATCTGTCAGCATTTTGGCATAGGGACCAAAATTAAAAAACTTATTGTTGGTGAAAATTTTAGTGTTCCCATTCACAGGGTACACTTGGGTCAACTTAGAAAAACCATCGATGTATAAAAATGTTTATACCCATTTTCCCCGGAAAAGGGACCATAAAAGTCATGGAACAGCTCATTTTCTTTTGAAGGTATTATAATGAGGGCCCCCCGAGGTCGATTAGGTACAGTTTCTGCCCCTAAAATTTGGAAACCTGCCCAACCCTGTTTTTCCTTTTCCAAAAAAACTTCCTTAATTGTTTGGGTTTTTTTTTCTCGGCCCCAAAATGAGCTAAAGATGCCAGCCAGATGATGCCTTGTTAACGCTTGCCCCAAACTCGATAAAGTAATGGATGTTGTTGCACTCTATGAGAAAAATTTTGATCTACCAATTTCCATTTAACGGGTCGGCCGTCCCCCGTTTTACATCTGACAGTAGGTCCGATTTCTCCCCAAAAAATTTTTTAATTTTTCCATCGTGGCACACCTTTAAAATTTTGAATGTTTTCCGTTAGGCCTGGATACCAAAATTTCAAATAAATTTGGGGAAGCGGAAACAAATGTTAAAATTGTATTTTGTAGTGACATTTCTATAAGAAAACGGGAACAAATTACATCTGCCGGGGGCAGACCCCATTTAAAAGAGAATTGTTGAAACCCAAATTATCCACCTTAGAACGATCGTTATTGGGGACATTTTTTAGAAAACTAAAGTTTTAGATCGTTCAAAATGAATGATTTTCCAAAGGTTTTCTCTTAATCGGTGTATTGACCAACAATAGCATTACCCTTTCTTGCCGTGAAACGAGTTTCGTTCTTAAAAATACACTCACAATTGCTATAATTTTTTTTTTATAAATTTTCGAAATAGAATGGCACCATTCCAAGATTGCTACTGTCGGTCTGCAATAGAATGGCTTAGTGAAATCTGGATGATTACACGACCGGAACATTGTTTTTAAAGTTGAAAGCTATTTCATGTTGTTCGTCCATTCCCATCTATTTGGTTTTGAAAGGGAAGAAATATTTCAAGGGAAAAGGGAAATTAGGAATAAATTGGCTTTTTGACGCAACCTAACAAATTTTTGTTGTTTCTTTTTTTTGGGGGTAATTTTATCTATCTCTCGCATCTTTCCATTTTCTTTTTGACCCGTTAACTGTCACATCATAACCCAGGAACTTAATTTGTTTAGTAAAATTATTTTTCTCCAAATTCAGTTGTAAATTTTTTTCAAAGATTTTCAAAAAATATCTAGCTTTTTCTGTGTTCTTCAAATGTTTCAATACACGAGCAATAATATAGAAAAAAACATCGCAGAACCCCGTCAATGATATTGTTAAAATTTGCACAAAGAAATATGTTCTGAGTCCAAAGGCCTTTGAAAACATACGAAATTCCCGGTGAAAAATCCTGATATTGTCAAATTTCAGGTGCTAAAGCTTCCCCAACAGATGGTAAAGTGGTTGAATTAACCACTTGATGCCGATAATTGATTAGTTAAATCCTCTACACGCAACGGTCTGTTTTTTAGGTGGGGTAATTTGTTTCAATCGCTCATCTAAAAAAACCCTTTATCTTCCCAATTTTCTACGAGCACTATGATTTAGGGGTAAGAGGTTTTGGGCTTAAGGATGATATCATCTTGACCATGGAGGAAAATTTTTCCACCTCTTCCTTATGTTTTTCAATGACATATTGGTAACCCAATGGTGTTTATTTTAATTCTATTTGAATTGAAAAAACTTTTTCTGGATTCTGTTTTTGAAACACCTTTGATTCCTAAGAATACTTCATTTAAATGTTTTTTGATATGCATTGAGATTATCGTTTCCCCATGAAAAATTTTTTAGGGTTTACATCTTCTTCCCCCAAAAAATTAGCCTCCCAATAATTCCATTTAACGAATCAGAGATCCCTTTTATTATTTTTTCGTTAAAAATTGTTCTGTTGATAAAACCCGTG
Source organism: Teleogryllus oceanicus (assembly GCA_964035755.1). Lineage (NCBI taxonomy): Eukaryota > Metazoa > Arthropoda > Insecta > Orthoptera > Gryllidae > Teleogryllus > Teleogryllus oceanicus. Next base: position 182,510,007 of record CAXIVR010000002.1, on the reverse strand, counting down.
TTGTTTCATGAAATCGACTCCCCCATGAGGGGTATAAAACATACAAGAAAACAACTTTTACATTCTCCTATCTCTATTTCCAAAAAACTTTCTTTTATTGGTTTTTATTTTTTTCCGATTCGACCCACGGGGAAAAATTTCAAGGGGAAAAGTAGGGACCTACCCCTTTTTTCTTTAATTATGCAACAAACTTTCAGCATGAGGAAGTTGACAACCGTTCTTAATACCGAAGTATCAACACCCTCACATTTAACTTTAATTTTCCCGGGCACGTCCTGATCCGATCTGCATTTGTTTTTTTCGTTCCACGGTTCATCACAAAAAGAGATTAATTGATTGATAATATCGCCACCTCTTCTTCCTAGGTTTTTCTATTTGGTTTGGGGGGTGGGGGCGAAACAAAACCCTTTTTAATTTTCCGACTTGTCCGCGAGATGCTTTTCCTGTATTTCTGGGTTGGAAAACCCCATCAATAGAATTTTTTTTATTTCATCCCCAGACGAGGTCCTTCTTTCAATGTTTGTTTTTTTGGGAAGTTTCGGTTTTGGCCCGTTTTTGGTTTGTTTTAATTTTGTTGTTTGCCTGCTATCTTGACCATTTACGGCATTAGATTTGCCCTTGTTTTTTTAACCTTTTATTATACAGAAAGTGGCATCATACAACTAGCTGCGTTATTAATTTTTTAGTGAATTTTGGGGAGATTTTTAAACAAATTTTGGGCGAGGAAGGAAAATGAGTATTTAAAAAAAGAAAACCATCCATCGTGGGGTAATAAGCGCTTTTTTTCCGTTGAATTCCTGCATGGACATCAAATTTTCTTCCACGTACCATAAAATTTCGTTAACTTTAAAATTGAGAGTTTCTTTTTCCAAAATCTCGAATAAAATTTTCTTTGAGTTCGGCCATTTTGGGAAACCCCCAACATCGCCCCGATTGTGCATTACCCTGAACATCTATAAACGATTGAGTTTTTACGTCCGGGAAAACAATTTAAAGAAAAAAAATTATCACTTTCATAAAAAACATGGATTTTCATCTCCGCTGATGAAATTAGAGTACAGGTAATGAAAATACGTGGGTGAAATTCCACTGATGGTAAATTTTTTTAATTGATTTTTTTAGTTTTATATTTATTCTTTTTATGCAAATTTTATGTTGTAGAACGCCACCTGTTCAGAAAGAGCCTTTTTTTCCACATTAATTTATTAGCTTGAACCGAACTTTTTCAGTAACAATTTTGAATTTTTTTACTCCTTTTTCTACCTCAATCTGCCTGTCGGATGGCGGTTATAAGATCCGATTGTGTTCGATCCAGTTTCAAATTTTTCTTACTTGATCAACCTTTTTCAACAAGTCCCAGCTCCGTGAATTTTTTTTTGTTCTCATGTTCCTTGGGAATTTTGTGAACCCCCCTAAATTGACCTTCCACGTCCCAATTCAGAAAAGGGTTAAATTTTCTAACTTCCATTATTTTCTAATTTTGGGCGAATTCCCTGAATTTTTTTTCCCAAAGCACTTATTGGGTTATTTTTCAATTTGGGTTTTCCAAAAAGCCTTGTTCTCCCAGTTTAGTTTAATGCAATTTTTGGGGTTATTCTCCCAATTTGGTTTCCAAAAATTTACGAATTTTTCCCAATTTGTTTTTAACTCCAATTTTTTTGGTTTTTTGTTTTTTTATCCTATGACTAACCCCACATCTAATTGTTTTATAAATTGACCTATTAACGTTGCATCATTGAATTAGCCTCTGAGGTTTCGTTTTTCCTTCCTGATCTCGGTTGGTTGGGTTTGTCGGCGACGTCTCACCAGTTTCTCCTGCGTTCCTAGTTCACTTGTCGTTCTCCACGATCATCGACCGGGTTTTCCCCCGTTTTCCCATCCTGATTCCTGTAGTCTTCCAGGTAGGTAAATTCCCAGCCACGTTATACTTATCTGCCATTTTAACTATTAACTGCCCAGAATCAATCAATTCTTTCCCCGACAATTTTCACCTTTTAAAAATATTTCCCCAAAAAACCAGAAAAATTTGAAACTGATAAAACCCCAATAATAAATATCCTTTCGAAAAAACCACCCAAATAAAAAACTTTTTCTCAACACTTTTTTTTTTTTGTAACCTGTTCAGCAATCTTAGTGAATTGTGATTCAATTGTATTTTGAAATTTTGTTTCCCCCAAATTTTGGTCTCAGTTTTTTCAAATCGAGTTTTTAAATACCAAAATGACCCCCCTTATGGGGGCCCAGTTTGGGCCCAACTCCGCCGGCTAGCTCAGAATGGGGGTTTTAAGGTGGGGCAAAAAAAAAATACAATTAGAATAGCGGGGATCAGGGTCTTCCGTTGGGATTTTTATTTTCACAGAAATGTCAAATCACTTTCCACTTACTTAATATATTCAATTTAAATTTCTATTAAGTAATGAACATAAAAAAACTTTAATATACAAGAATTTTTTTGCTGAAAAAAAAAAATTACACCCCTAATTAACTAATGTTTTTCCATTTAAATCAATTTCAAAGAATACTTAAAAATTTGACTAATCCTTTCCCGTCAAAATTCCCAGTTGCACCTAATTAGCGTTTTTCTTTAAAGAAAAAATTGATTTATTTTTTTCCCGAATACGGATAAAGAACCTGTATAATACTTTTTCCGAAACAAATTATTCCTTTTAATATCAAAATTGTTGTTTGGAAGACCTTACTGTGTCTTTCAGGCGTGAGAAATCTCGGCGTCGACTTTCCAGTCGCCGGTGTCCTTGTCCTTGCAGCCCCCGGCGGGGGGCAAAGGCCCTCTGCAGAACCGTTTTCAACTACATGTGGCCTCCCTCTGTTTTCCTTTTATACCTTTTTTGATTCTTTTTTTAAAAGTAACAGCTTTTTTTCCATTTTAAAGAATCTACAAACACAACGAGTCTATCGTATAAGAAGAGTAAATATAAAAAGAAAACCCCCGAATGTCTTAAAATTTTATCGTAGATGATCCTGAAGTCCGTAAAGACGCGGTGCCGCCTTCGTGATCGGGGGCCTCACCCCAGCTGTTACTTCAGAAAAAGCTTTTTTCCGACTTCCCGGGGTCGCATACTTACCGAGAGCCTACGGATATAGTTCGAGTTTTTATTTTCAAATTTACATGGGGTTGGCGCGCGTTCAAACAGCTCATCTTATTCTTGAATATTGATGTGCTCCGTTTTCCGAGACCTCGGCAAACGGATGGTCACACTACAATAAATTTAAAGAAAAATGTGGAGCCGATTTTGATAAACTTTTGACAATCGTGTAGAGGTTTTATGGAAAGTACCCCAAAATTTTGAAGAACGTTTTTCAAAATCTCAAAGCTTTGACTCGGACCAGATGGACAGGGGTTTCTTTAATTTGGAATAAATCGTACTTATGGGTTCAGCGCTAGTGGTGTTCACAGACGGACGGAGGTTTTGCCTTTCTTGGTTTTTCGGTATCAACTGTCAACTATCGACTGTCCAAACAAATTATGGCCACACTGTGTGTTAGAGAATTTTGTTTGTTAATTTAGCAACTGAATTTACTCACTTTTTCGTTATCAGAGCCTGGCAATGAATTTGTTTCTTCCGAAAATCCGCGGTTCTTTTTTCGAAGAGCATTACATAAATTTCTCTATACTACGTATGAGTATATTACTCCGTGTATACGTACTACATATTCGAGAAAGTAAAAACAGATAATTTTGAATGTGAAAATGACAGATACAGACAAATTCGGATTTTTTCTAAAATTTATTTCGTCAATAAAAGTGAATGATTTCTGTACCTTGATGAACAGATAATTTTGAATGTGAAAATGACAGATATAGACAAATTCGGATTTTTCTAAAATTTATTTCGTCAATAAAAGTGAATTATTTCTGTACCTTTTGGGAAATACATTAATTGAATGAATCATTTGCAGGATTTTAATAAGGTGAAAAATAACAAATATTGGTTATTGGTTTAGTTACTTAAATGTGAGCCCCTCTCAACTAATTAATTGTTCACTCAGAAATAATACATAAAATAAAAACCGAGAAATGAAAAGCACGCAATTCATAACTTTTATTTACTTTATTTTCAGTTGTCTCGTCTACTTTGTGATATAATATTAGTAACCTTTCTCACTTCATACAAGAAATTTGGTCTAAAGGTCACTTTCACTCAAGGAATTGAACTTAAAATATAACACACATCATTTCCGCATTTCACATTCGTAAATTCCCCAAATTTCAAAATTTGGGCACTTGCTATTGATACACAACCAAATATCGTTGGCAGATATTCCGCCGCTGAATTCTGTGCAGACAAATGTAAACACGGAGCACGTTACTATATCAATCGTACCAACAGAAGGCAAGATAGCGATCGGGTAATTAAACGCAGACAATTGCGCCCGTTTCTTGGGCGTGTTTCCTGCGGCTGGAGGCTGCTTTGCTGTGGGCGGGCTCTCAGAATGTTGCAGCGCGCCCGGCTGTCAACGCGGTTAATAGAGCTCGCAACCACGACTAATGACTTCGTGTTCTGCGGCCGAAGCTCACAGTTTATGGCTATCGTACGAGGTTCACTTACGAAATACTTCGCCGCCTCTCGCCGCCCATAAACTGCACACATCGACACAATTCACATCGAAACCGTTTGTAATCCGCTAACCGGAACGGGCGGGAAGTCGAGGAACACGCATATTTTTAATCTCTTTGGCAGGGATGCCCAAAAGTCTTTGCCTCTTGAAACATTTCGTGTGACAGTTCGCGAGACAAGTTTCAAACGAATCTCGAAAGCTTTAGCAAATATGTTTATTTTTGGAAATATAACTAAAAATAGTATAAATAAAAATGAAAATGACAAGCGATTTATCATAAGAAATATTTTCATAAATCATAATCAATACAAAGTGTCTCAGTTAAGTTTCTTATTGGTAAAATAGTTTTTAACTCGTTTTAATTTTAATTTTTGAACAAAATATTTCCGTATTGGTTTTCTAAAAGACTGCTGCTAGTATGAACCAATCGTTTAGGTTACCAGCAAACGAATAATAAGTGCGTTGCGCTAAACGGTATCATGGCATCGTATATCATATGTGAACATCTAAACGGCCATGTTTCACAAAAGTCAATCTTGCGCCACGAAACGTTTTCTACGACTACTACGAGTCAAGCGTGAGACAAAGCACATTCACACGGGTCCAGAACAATGGCCGCTAACATGTGGCTATCGCGCCGTTTACTTGACAGTCGCCTATCCGTCAAGATGTTTATCTTCCGCACACGAACCGCTCCATCATCAGAATGTTTAAGATCAGCAGAGGCGTTGGAGATAACTTTTTTAACGAAGGCTAACGCGTCTATTGAGTATCCACAGCGTCCATATGTCTCAGACAATCTTGATGACCGCGAGCCTCCATCATCTCCACTTTAATTGCAGGGAGGATTAGAGCAGGAGGCGAAATTCGCTCGTAATGAGAGCGCGCGGTAGTCGCGGATCGTAAACTTTCGCGAAAATACGCGCTGCGAAAATCGAGTAATTTCAGGTAATAACAGTGGACGGCAAGAAGGAACGGGAGCTCCACCTGGCTGTGCACGGGCTGATAGGCCGTGCGAGGGCGGGGGTGGGGGCAGAGGCGGAACCAGGAGAGGGAGTGGAGGAGACGAAGAGAGGGGAGGAGACAGAAGCGAATATAAAGTTAGAGTAGAAGAAAGTAGCCGTGGAAGTGGAGGTGAAGTGAAGGCGACGACAAGGAAAGGGACGGAGACATAAGCAGGAACAGGAGCGGGGTGGCGTGTGGCTGTTCACAGGGCTAGCGCGGTCAAGCGTGGCAGAAGCGGGGGATGGGGACAGGGCCAGAGAGGCGGTAGGGAACTTGTCCTTGTCGGCAGGTGGGGGTGGCAGAAGCGCAAACGCTGCACGAAGCGGAGCAGGGAGGGGCGGTGGCGCATTTTCCTCCTGAACCGGTTCGCGCGCTGGAGCAGCGCGATGCAGCGTAGAAGAACAGCGACCGCGGATGATCTTGAGAGGTGGTTTGGCAGGTGCTACGAGAAGAAGCTGGCAGAATGGTCCAACAAAATTTTGGAAATGATCTGCAATGGAAGAAATGCATCATACACGTAGGGGCGCTCTGAAATGGTACACTCTTTAGCGTAATAGTTCTTTATTCCATGTGATTGTGTTTTTGAAGCCCTGATGAAGGAATTAAATATTCCGAAACGTTGGCAAACTAATGTTTCATTAATTTATCAATCCTGTGATCCATATCCTACTACTTATTAACGGTCGTGATTTCTACAATGGTCGTAATAGTTTCCTAATGTGTTTAGTGTGGCCTAGCTTTTCGGTTATGCCCACCCTTTTTCCGTTTGCTACCTATCGGCGCATTAAAGACAATTTCAACATTTTCTCAATTTTCCCCGTAATAGTAGAATTAAAATATGATTAAATATATTACAGAACATGAGAATCTGGTTCTATATGAGAGTTTTGATTGCAAAAGTTTGGAGCTGTATTTGAGGAAATGCCGTTTAAGCATTTCTCATAATAAGTCTGAGATCATTTTCAGAGAAAACATGAGTTTTCGAGAAACTTCATAAAAATAATATGAGGCACTCGTGCTCACAAATGTAATAATGTACAAAAATGCCCGTAATGTAAATATTAATGACGTGAGAGATATTTAATAAAAAACTAATTTTTGGAAAGGAAAATAATACATCAAATTAATTTTGCTTCTCGTCTTCAGGGCATTTAGTGCTATTCATGCGAACTGTTTATAGAAAAAATGGAGCCGCTTCTGAGAAAATCTTGTTTTTAATGCCGCACACATTTCACTTAAAATACCCAAAATCAAATTTTTCAAAAAATGTAGATGCATTAACTAAAAAGTAACTGTCAAGAGAAAATTCTTTATGAAAAAATCCCTTTCTTCAATTTGGTTGTACGAGGAGGTCCAAACAATTTCAAACTTTTGCAATTTTCGAACATCGAGAGTTCACAGTGAAAATCAAACAGATGCAATCTTTATAAAGAATTTCGAGTGGGGCCATCGAGTATCCACATCAGGAACCTAAAACGTGTATTTCTGTTGAAATCTGAATCAATTTTCCCTAGCATTACATATCTTTCTCTGCACCAAGTATTCTCCCGTACATGCGTGCGTATACGAGAAAGTAACAAGGATCAAGTCGCACTGAAGAAATAGCGTAAAGGGCATTTACATGGTGAAATATGAAAAAAGAACTATAAAAGAGAGTACTTCAACCGTAGTGATTGCAAAATAAAAAGAATAAGGACATCAATAATGATAAAACTATTGAAATCAAGAAAGGCAGTGATGTAGAAGTTAACCAAAGGAATAACTAAAGAAGGAGGAAGTGATGATCAGAGAGAAAACAGGGGAAAGATATAAAGCAATAGAATGAGAATCGCAAAAATTAAATAGAGTTAAGGATATACAATAAGGGTAACTCAACATTTACGTAAATTAATCTATTTCTAACATCTGTTTCGAAAGATGTTTTAAATGCTAAGACGGCGTAAAGTCAATAAAAGGCAGGTGGCGGTCTTCCATGGGCAGACAGGACGATTCGGACAGCAGAAAGTGTGCCAATAAATGCTTTTAAGGAAGCGAAATTCCCCACAAGAACCACGGCCGCTTTCAAGAAAGGGTGCTCCGAAAGAGAATACGAAAGGAACCGATCTCACTCAAGTGGACCGGCTTTTTTCGTCTCCGCTGCCGATGACCGGTCTATGCTTTAGCTTCCGGAGGGCGCGTCCGCTTGCGTTCTTTCCTCCTCACAATAAATCATCCTAATTGTCCTTCTCTCTGTACCTGTGCGATATTTACATCCGTGTTTTTGTGATTTACATTCTGTGTATGGCAGTGTATTTTCCGAATAGGTACTACATATCTCAAAGAAAAACAAATGTAATTATAATGAAAAATATGTGTAAATAAATGTGTGGAAATGTTCTTTACTTACGATATTCAGATATCATTTATTTCTTAAATATCCTTCAACTTGGTACTCGGTTGCATACGAGATGATTACGTATATTGTAGTCGATAAGTGTGTAATAGTTTTGGTTCGTCCTTCAACAATTACCTACTTCGATGTTGTTTTTTTAACTCATGGATACTTCAACTTGTACTATTCAACTTCTATTGGAGTTTCTTCCCCTCCTTATTTTAACAAAAAAATGTAAGATGAAACTGGAATTACGAATTGCGAACAATTTCATATGAAACTTCAAGGAAGAATTTGCGTAGTTTACTTACATGCAATTTTTTTTGTCATTAAATTTCACCAAACGCAGCTCTATGCATATGCATCACAGTAGTAACTGAAAACGTAAAAGCGTTTTACTGAACATGTATTAAGAACGCATCCTTGTAAAATACTATATTTTAGAATGTTATTGAATCTGTTAAAGTGTATTAGTACGATTTCATCAAGTTAGTATTGTAATTAAGTAAAACAGCTGCAAATTCTTTCGTTGTATCTGATCGCTTTAAGAAATTCTGGGTTGGGTTTGGAACTGGCTCATGAATTTATTTTCTGGCTTGTAAAACTTTCAACTTACTTATTTATAAATTACGTACTTTCTCCTATGTAATGTTGTTTCCAGGAGGAACTCTGAAGAGATCTAGACAATTTGTGATCGCGGAAGCAAAAAGCGATGAATATACCTGAAATCACCTGAGTAATGTTACTTTTTGTTTCTTTCTGTATTGCTAAGTATGCCTACATGTAGCAGTTGAATTGATAATTTCGGGAGCACAGTTTCCTGTAATCCCAAGGCTGTAGTGAAGGAATCCAGAGAAAACAGACCACGTAATAACCGGTCGTTGTGAACTTCGCCGTTTAGGAAAAGAAGCAGGAAGGGGGAGATTAAAGACTCGAAACATCTGCAGCGAGTCTTCCTGTGTATCTGTTGGAATGTTTTTCATTAAACTTGTGTATACTGGGTTCTCTCATGTCGTGCTTTGCAAACAACGCCATCTGGCAATCGTGTGAGATCTTCGCTTCAATTTTTAGTGTTTCATGTACTTCAAAGTAGGAAACGCAATGCATGAAGAAATCCTTTCACTACATTTCTCTATAACGCTACGCTAGTCACGTAGTTTATACTTCTTAGGACACTTCCACGCGCAGAGAATCCGCATTAGACTTCTGCCTTCCATTTTATATCCACGCACCGTGTATGATGAGGTATAATTGTTTTAAACGAGGTTTTCAGGAAGATTCTCTGCTTTTATGTCCAGAAGGCACATTCGAGATGAAACTTTATGAACTAAGAATGTTGTCCCACATTTTATGGGAATATGTTTTCTACGAAAGATGGTTTATTTACTTAATTCTCGATTATGAAATTTCTCTACGAATAAGGTTGAAGTTAAAGCAATGAAAGCAAATACTTATATTTTACACGTTTTGGTTATAAATTACTACTTAAATGTGGCTTGCCGACGCTGTGAACTGTTTTAAAAGTATTTTCATGTGTTAAACATGTCTAAATGCCATGTATAGTTTTGTTTCAATAAGTACTTACAGTCTCTAACATTGAACATACCTATGAATCGGAGTAGCTGGTAATAATACTTGCAGGTATGGATGATGCACACAGTTAGAATTTACAACATATATTTCGTTTTTTTTATTATAATATGCGTAAAAAACGCAGATAACTTGTCAGCTGTTCTTCAGTGTTATTCTCTGACAGGATCATTCTTAATTTTGGAAATTCTGTCGCAAAATCTTACACAACTTCATCTGATTATTCCTCAGATTTGCTTAACACTTCCACATTTTAGTCCTAATGTTTGAAGAGATTAATATCCACAAACTCAGTCTAATTTGTTCACTTTCACAGCCGCAATTGCTCTATTAATCGTTTTTAGGCGAATTTGTATAAACATTAAAATGTGACGGTTTTGTATGTTTATGTGAATAAGGTTAAGTTTAAAAGAATAAGTTGTTAGTCACATTCGTTCGCAAATCGGTATTTGCACGCGTAAGAACCTAAATGTGACAAGTCGAACGTAAGAACATTAAAGTCCTTTCATTCTCTAACATAACTCAGAATTTGCTTTTCACCGAATTCACCTTAAGTTCATCAAATTTAACACGTTCTAAGGCAATACTTTGTAGGTTTTTCCAAATTAATTTTTAAAAATACGGTAATACAGATGGAAATTATATTAAATGTGTCGTGCGATTCTTTTGTTTGACTTAAGAGATGGTAACAACCACTGTTATCATTCTCATGAAAGAAAATTATGTCATGGAGTGAAAATTGCCGCTGGGTTTTATTACACGCCACCTACATAGATCTATTTAGATAGCGCTGATTTCATTCCCGATCTATGCACCAAGATGGCAGCGACGAACACGCAAAAACACGTTTTTGGAAATTTCTTAGAATTTTCTGGCCGGATCCGAAAACAAATTATCAGTTCCCATCAGGAGGCCAAGATGCCACCTCATAAGTCTCGAATGACGCCTCATGCTGATTTCATTCCTGATCTATGCACCAAGATGGGAGGGCGAACACGCAAAAAAACGTTTTTGGAAATTTCTTAGAATTTTCTGGCCGGATCCGAAAACAAATTATCAGTTCCCATCAGGAGGCCAAGATGCCACCTCATAAGTCTCGAATGACACCCCATATGCTGATTTCATTCCCGATCTATGCACCAAGATGGCAGCGATGAACACGCAAAAACACGTTTTTGGAAATTTCTTAGAATTTTCTGGCCGGATTCGAAAACAAATTATCAGTTCCATCAGGAGGCCAAGATGCCACCTCATAGTCTCGAATGACACCCCATATGCTGGGTTTCATTCCTGATCTATGCACCAAGATGGCAGCGACGAACACGCAAAACACGTTTTGGGAAATTTCTTAGAATTTTCTGGCCGGATCCGAAAACAAATTATCAGTTCCCATCAGGAGGCCAAGATGCCACCTCATAAGTCTCGAATGACACCCCATATGCTGATTTCATTCCGATCTATGCACCAAGATGGCAGGACGAACACGCAAAACACGTTTTTGAAATTTCTTAGAATTTTCTGCCGATCCGAAAACAAATTATCAGTTCATCAGGAGGCCAAGATGCCACCTCATAAGTCTCGAATGACACCCCATATGCTGATTTCATTCCCGATCTATGCACCAAGATGGCAGCGACAACACGCAAACACGTTTTGAAATTTCTTAGAATTTCTGGCTGATCCGGGAAACAAATTATCAGTTCCATCAGGCCAAGATGCCACCTCATAAGTCTGAATGACACCCCATATGCTGATTTATTCTGATCTTGCACCAAGATGGCAGCGAGAACACGCAAAAACACGTTTTTGGGAAAATTTCTTAGAATTTTCTGGCCGGATCCGAAAACAAATTATCAGTTCCCATCAGGAGGCCAAGATGCCACCTCATAAGTCTCGAATGACGCCTCATATGTCTTCATTCGTGCACGCGAAGTGGTCGAATTGGGAATGACGGATCTGCACACACGCTTATTCGCAGATTTATTTATTTATTTATTTATTTTACGTCAAAACATTAAAACTGCATGACGTGCTATGGGGAAAATGATGTACATTTTCAAAATTCTGATCCTACATAAGCATATATTTAAATTTTGAATTTTGAAAGGGAGAAAAAGAAACAAAAAGTCCCATGTAGTAAAATCTATTTTCAAGGATAAATAAGCAATAAATTTTGAATTTTGAAAGGGAGAAAAAAAAACAAAAAAACTCCATGTAATAAAATATATTTTCAAGGATAAATAAGCAATAAATGTTGGCTCTTATTACTTCCTGCCGCGACAACATGGAAACGATAATTTGAAGAATTGTATTTCCCACTGAATTCTAGAAGACGTGCACAGAAAATGAAGTTACATTTATGTCCAGACGCAAAACAAGGGGCCATCTCAGCATTTGCTCAGATACTCAAAATACTATACAGGGACAATCAAAACCGTCAACACTGATTCCACAGCAAATGCATTTTATGCGAGTATCCTCTTCGTTACGAAATAACCCACACGTGAAAACATTTGATTGAATAAACGTAAATTCTGAAGTTAAAAAAATAATAATGATAAAAAACAGAATGATAATTCATCAAATATAATTTATGGAAGATGCACAGAGAATCCGGAGAAGATTATGGCGAAGTAGTTATCATGAATCTGCGGTGCCGTCAACGAATTGAGAATCACGGTTTTCTTGTCTTAATAGTTCAGGGACTTGCTTGCTAAAGACGCACGGTTCGATGCATTGAAAAAACGGCTTTTTTTCACTTAGTTTAGTTGTCACAGATCATTTTAAGTACCACTGTGTAATTGACTGGTGAATTTCTGTTCTCAGCATTCCCTTGGCGATCAATACCAATATTTATGAGATTCTCTTTTTATCAACTCTTTTTCGATCAATCCTTTTCGCTTCAATAACAATAAACAATATAGTTAACAGCGCAAAATCCCAATGGTACAGAAGAATATTTTGGAGTTTGAATCTTACATATAAGAAATATATGTTGGTGTGGCATAGGTTGGCATACGGTATCATCACATATTATTCCGAAAGAAGAAGGAAATAGAAAATCCTCTGAATTGCATATAGGTAAGACGGTCCCGTTAACAAATAAACTGGAAAAGCAAAAACACATTTTGGAAGTCGATGCTGGATCTTGGTCAGATAAACATGATGTTTCGGACAATAAAAACGTGAAGATAAGCTTAAAGGACTGTTTTATGTACACGTTATTCTGGCATTTGAAGTTGTCAGGTACAGTTTCACCAGTTACACAACCTACACAACTCCTTTTCTTCCCTCACCATTCTAATCGGACTTCTATTGTCTCAAGACAACCAGGTGTAACGGTTCGTTTACAGAAGTGCTACGAAAGGCGTGCGACAGGGCTTTGCAAGCACGAGTTCATAAGGAAAGATTTCCTCCCCCTTACATATTATCCTTAGACGTATTCTTATCTAGATTACTCTTCCACTCTTATTGATCAGTTTCTAAAAATTCATGAAAGCGAATTCTCATAAGATCTTTTGTATACTTCTGGATATTAAATGTAAATTTACTTGTCCCCAAACGTCACATGTAGTGTACATTGCATATCTTAGAGACAAAATCAATTATAATTATTTTTATTAGTATCTTCCGTGTTTCTGAGCACTCTGCTTGCCTCGTCTGTAGATTCAGGATCTACCCAAGTACCTAAGTGGATCAGAAGTCCGTAACGCAGCCCAAGTGCGTTCTTTTGTAACTGGAACTAGAGTGAACCATGACCTTGGACGTGTTGATTACTGTGTTGTAAAATAATTCTACAACTACATATTACTTTACTTTCTGTTTTTTTTTATTTTGAGGTTTCGCAGCTTTTCTAGACCAAGAGGTGGGTCATATGAGAAAAGAGCTCAGCCCATAGCCTGACCCTCTGGAAAACGAGGCACGGTCGATAGAATTTCGTGATCCGTGAATCCTGTTAAAGAACTGCTCCAACTTTTACATGGAATAAATAGGAGGAAACCAAAAACGACCAATCAGAAATGTCCTTCTCTAGAATTGTCTGGTGTTATCCCTTGACGCACTACGTGACGAACTCCGTAGTCCCGACGCCGTGAGATCGGAGAATCAAAGCGGAGTACGTTGTACGGCAACTAACAAATGAATTTCGTAATTATAATAAGGCGCAGTATTCAAAAGGGCAGCTTTCGATATTTTTAGTTTCTGTGAAGTTTAACGTTCTTTGTGTTAAGTCAATCAGGGTAACCGAGATCGTTTTTTAAAAGAAATATTTATTTTACGTCAAAAACAGTTAAAAACTGTGAGGAGCTATGGGGAGCCATGAATTCTGTGCACGTTGAATTCTGAACTTTCTTGGCTGGAAGAGTAGCTGACTCTGTTTTAGGACATGCAATGTTTCCTTGTATTGTGATGTTCATATTGGTATTATTAAATAATGATATATTAATTTAAAAACAAAAAATAATAATTTACTTTCGTGTATGTTGTAAAATCCCAGATAATGAGGGAACAACCCTGAAACATGTCAGGTTGAAATTTGAAACTTAATATGTTCTTAATGTCTACATTTATTTATTATTATTTGTCACATTGAAGAATATTTAATTTTTCTCACATTATTTTTATTATTGATTATTATTATTATTATTATTATTATTATTATTATTATTATTATATCATTATTATAGCCTCTGGAATGGCTCATGGCCAACGTACTAGCTTCCCATACTGGGGTCCCGGATTGGATTCCCGCTCCAGGAAAAATTAGAGTTGTAGCTTTCCTTTAAAATCGCCCGTTTTTGTAGCTGTGTGACGAAGAAAGGCTCAAGTAGGCGTATTTTGCTAATTATGATAAAGAGAATATGTCATGTTCGCCTCATGTCGCTCTTACCCTCCAAGCATGGGAATTTAACTAGGCCCAGGCATGGGGGACACCGGTAGTTGGCCGCCGAAGTCTTACTACCGACCCAAGAACGCCAAATATATTATTATTATTATTATTATTATTATTATTATTATTATTATTATTATTATTTCTGTACTTTTCTCAGTAAGAATTGAGAATCATTCATCTACTCATACGACTTAGGCTCTAGCAAATGCGACTGGTAATGACAGATCTGAGGAAAGCCGGAGACGAAATTCATCTTTGTCCGTCCTTCAATTTAAAATTATTATTATTATTATTATTATATTATTATTATTATTATTATTATTATTATTATTATTATTATTGCGGTTGTTATCTAAACTCATCCCAAACAGAGTCCGTTAAGCAGAGGCAGCATCCGCGTGCCGTTGCGCAATGGACGCGGCATTTTTCGCGGAGCGGCATGTTTCGCGCGCGCAGCGGGACCTGCTACGGCCGCCCGCGGAATGCCGTCGCCGTTTCCTCGTTTCTCTGCTTGATTTATGTGGACGTCGCAGACGCTACCACAATCGCCGTCCTCGCCGTCGCTGCCGTCGCGCTGGGCCGAACTGGACTTCGCAGCGTCGATTTGAGCTCTCAAATTGGCGAAAATATTCCCCCTGGGGCAATACTTCTCATTTCCGTGCTATTCACACAGGGGTTTCTGATTGACTGAGGAGGGAATGTCGAGTAGTGTTGTCTCCACTTGGAGAAAGTGACATGTAAACGAGGGTTTATTTGTTTAATCCACACATTTTGGTAATAAGATGGAACTCTGAAACAACTCTGGGTTCATGTGTTTCGTGTGAATGAAAGTATGAATTACGTCGCTGATAGGGACACAATACACACGTTGGTGCTTCATTAATGAATTTCATCTTTTGTTACTCTCATAACAAGGAATCCTAATCAGATAAATTGGCGATCTTCTAAAGAGCATTCTTAAAATACATTCAGGAATATAAATGAAAGAAATGGGAAAAGATAACTCTTCATTAGAAAACTCTTTTGCAGACTAACAATATTTTCATGAGGAACATGTAAAAAGTTATCGTTATTTTTTAAGATCATGACTTTTAAATAATTTTATTTATAATTTTAGATTCCTTTAAAACGTGTTAAGACTATATTATTTTTTAAAATCTTTTACTTTTATAACTTCTTTCTGATTATACGTATAATTATGTCTCTCGAGGACCTTAAATAACACATTTTACATTGAACGTATTAGAACTGGTCATGTATCGGGAAATAATATATTTTTAACTCTTAATCATGATCATGGTCTACGTTTGGAAGACAGGTTCCGTCGTTTGAGGTTGTATCTAAAGAGTAGTTATCGAAATTATGGGACAGGAAGGTAAGGTGAAAATTGAAGTTTATTATTTTAGGGAAGTCTTCATTTAATACACAGGGTATCACAGACCCAACACCCAGACACAAGACTCAGATGAAACGGTGTGGAACAAGTGGATGACTGGAGATTTTGGTAGAAGTGGGGATCGTTTTTCCTAACGCGTTCATTCACAGACGTTTCATTCCCAAAGGATTTGCGAGTTTGAAATAAAAAGGCACCTTCACGGCTTTTATCAGAAACTTGCTTCTTACCTAACAATAGGATGTTTAAGAGTACTATTACAGTAAATTAAAATAATTTCGGAAATGAAAATACTACAATTATTATGAATAAGAAAGTCATTAAAAGGAAAAAATATTTCGAGTTTTAATTGGCATTGCGAAAACAATTAAGGCTAGAACTGAATTGAATTTGCCTTATTTTACGTGGCGAGACTCAGGCCATGAGGCCTGCTCTTCCGTCTGATCACGCAAATTTCTTTACACTCCTTTCACCTATCGTGGGAGAAAGAAGGTGGGCGACGAAACAGGCGATTTGAATTTAGCTCAGAGACGTCGTTTAGGCTTGAGGATCTTTTACATGTAGTAAATGTACTAACATAGGACAGCCGGCTTTACTTCCCCTCCGAAAGAAGGCGTACGAAGGATTTTTTCGCCCTTAAAAATCGACGGCTTCGATCGGGTTTGAACTCGCAAACTTGGGTATAGCAGTCCGACACGTTAACCACTACACCATCGCCGCCGCAAATAGAAGCACGAATCGACCTCCTGAAAATTTCAGGTCCAGAATTCCGGCCACGTAACTACCAATCCCAGATCACAGCGACCGGCGCGCGCGGAGCTAGCCTGCCTGCCGGGCTGAGACGGCGCCCCATTCTTTCAAGGAGACGCGAGCGAACAGAGGCGAGAAAAACAACGCAGGCAATTAACGGACCTGCCAGGAGAACAAATCCCTCCGCGGGAGACGCGAAATACGGCCATTGGAGTTTCTTCTAACAGGTTCCGAGCTTTGTCTAACCTTGATTTCGAGTCGCATTGTGTTGGAAACGGACACACTGAAATAAATTGAGAGTATTTTACTTTGCATTTATTTACTGAAATTAAAATTTCACTTCAGTCACTTTGCCTCGCAATATTAAATTAAAACTCTCCATAATGTAATTATAAGTAATTTCAAGAACTTTACTGGATTCGTATCTTGAAAATATTTTAGAATCATAAAATGGACCCTATAAGTCTTCATAAAATATGAATGTATATTTCGAAATGGACAATTTGAGCACATAATTATCAGAGTTGATTCAACCCGAACACCCAAAGAAATTAACAGAAATTCTTCACAATTAAATTTATAGCTAATAGTTAAAAAATTTACCTAATTTCGTGGGAATTATTTTTGATAAATTATTCAAAAGACCACTGTCAAACCGATGCATACGTCACTCTAAAATACTTAATTACGTTTGAATGCATATCGACGATGAAGTGGCACTCGATGTGGAGAAGAGAGTCTGTAGCACACATTAGCAAGTCCATCGAACCGGAACGGCGTGCTGTGACGAGTTTCTTTCACGCATGCGAACCGTCAGCGGCGGCTCAGATGCAAATGAAGGTGATCGTGACCCACCAATCAGTGCGTGAGCCTCGACAGGAAAAGCAAATGAAGCACCATCTTTATTAAACATTCTCTGAACCCGGACTTCAAGACGAGAATAAGTATCAACTTTCAAGCACTTGATTCCAACAGTATATAGATTACTTGCGTATTTGAATTCAGACAACCTCATATCCTTCACTTATTTACCCATATCACTTCTTTCCTTTTCTTCACTGGACTGCAAATTTCTGTACGTAAGAGAAGAGGGAGAAAAGAAAGCTGGGCTGAATTTGGATCCCCGGAATGATTCGCTTGTCTTGCCGTCGGACCTTACAAGTGAGACGGCTAATAAATCTGCCAAAGCACGAAGCAATTAGGAATTCTAGGAAAAGGAGAGCCTAGAAAGCTACACTTGCCAGCCAAGTAATGGAAATACGGAAAAAAATCAGTAGATTTATGAAATTCGCTGAAATATGAAAGTTATTTCCATAATATTAACGATCACGAGTTCTAATAAAGCAGATGTCTGACAGAAATATTACAGACGACCTATATGGTAAATGTTATAACATCCTAAAAAAAATACCCTGAGAAATTTAATTTAAATTAAAAAAAATAAAAGTGAAAATATCGTTTTCTAATAATAACAACATACACGTTTACATACGCGGTTAAATTTATAACTATATTAAAAGAAAAAAATATAATTATTCTATATAAAAGTAAAAAAAGGGTAATGAATTGAAAAAAGACATAGATATTGGTGTCAGAAAAGCAATAACAAATGTGATAAGGTTGATTGATTACAAAGTACGTCAGGAGAATTGTCAGACTGGAATCTGAAATTGTGACGAGTACTTTGGAAATGAAATTGGGCAACCAGTAATGTATACGCTATGAACTGAAGACGTTGGGGGGAAGTGTGAAAAAAAAAAATTAATTAAAAGCGGGGAGAGGTGGCAGTGGGGCGGGCAGTGCGGCAGTGGGACGAACAGTGCGGCAGTGGGGCGGACAGTGGGCAGTGGGGCGGCACTGTGCGGCAGTGGGGCGGACAGTGCAACAGTGGAGCGGCAGTGGGGCTGACAGTGCGGCAGTGGGGCGGGTAGTGCGGCAGTGGAACGGACAGTGCGTCAGTGGGGTGGACAGTGCGGCACGGGGGCCGGCAGTGCGGCAGTGGAGCGGACAGTGAGGCATCAGGGGGGGCAGTGCGGCGCGGGGCGGGCAGCGGAGCAGCCGTACAATGGGGTGTGCCGGGCTGCAGCGGGAAGTGGGGCTAGGTGCGGTAGCGGAGCGAGGGCTGTAAACGTGTCGCCCTTTCGCCGGCCGGGCGTGCGGCGCCGGATGCGGCGTGGGAGCGCCGCGGGCGTCGCCGGCGCATCCTCCGGTCAATGGGGCTCTTAGGTAACAGCTTAGGAGAAAGCGACGCACTGTGACTATGGGCGGACGGCGCCACGGGCACCGGGCAGAGTGTCGTTGTGACGCAAATGTTGCCTTCCCTGCTCTCCTTTGAACTTATTTGGTTCCTTAAGGTGAATGAAAAGACGGATTAGTTGATTGGTTGTTAGTGTTCCCGGGCACATCAACTAATGAGGTCATTATTCCTGTAAGTCTAGTACATGTTTTAATTGGGAGGTGTCGGAGATCATCCCCACTGGATGGCGCGATCCGGCATCGACCTACCGTAGGCTGGCCGGGTTTTCCCCAACCAGGTATCTCCCACCAGCGGGGCACCGCCCCAGCCGGGACAAGCTCTAAGCTTCCTGGTCTCCCAGCATGTGTCGTAGTGTAGTGTAAGTGTGTTTAAGGGGTGAGGATAAGACAAGGAAGAGAAAGGAAAGATCGCGCGAGGTCCGTGTCCTGTTTGTTAGAGTACTGCTCCGGCATTCGCCTGGTGTTGATCGGAGAAACCACGGAATACTACCGATCAGAGCAACCGGCCGCTAGAATTCTCCTTCATGGAAAGACTGACATCGGAAAGGACAGATATGGTGAAAGGGCGGGCAGATGAACGGTGGTGAAGGATCAAAAGATGGATGGGTGAGGTCTTATGTGGTAAAGACGGACGGGACGGAAAGTCCAGTACATCCTCTTCATAAAGAAATGTATGCCTTGGCTCCTCTCATTAACATTTATTATATATTTATTTCATTAGTTCTTTTTTTCTTTCTCTGTAAATGAACTATCGGATTCCTTGAGACTTCAGTTTCACATCATGTATCGTTTTGAAAGCCACTTGTTTTATTAATAGTTACAACACAATTGTAATACATTCGGTTGCTTAGAAATAGAAATTCACCTATCTTTGAATAGTAGATAAGGAGGAACACAATAGCTGTTCGTACAATTATGCAAACACAAGATAACATCTACCTTTCCTGCCCGACAGATATTATCCTCTCCGATAAACATTCCATAACTTGTTCGATGTCAGCATTATCTGGCATTGCCGGCTATTAGCAATTCAAGTCGCGGCGGTTACGGGTGTCTCATAAGTGCGCAGATTATGCAGGAAGCAATATTTGCTTCGCCCTGGGGCTGCGGCAGAGAAAATACCCTAGCCCAGTCGCGTCCTTTTAGATCTCCAGACGGAGGCACCGTGTCCGAGGGGGCGTGGCGGGGGTGTGGGCTTACGTGCAGCCGGATAATGACGGCTGGGTGCGTAGGCGGTGGAGACACAGTGGCAACGCTGGGAATACTCACCAAGAGATGGAAAGGCGGACAAATATATACAAAAATTATCTTTTATTTATTTATTTATTATTTATTTATTTATTTATTTAAAATTAAAGTTTAAGTATTATATTCTACATGTATTGTAATTGTTTGCGTTTCTTAAAATTGCATATCTTTTATACAAATGGTTTTATTATTATAATACTGTTTTCTTCTTATCAATTTTTATTACCATACTATAGTGAGAATTCAAACATTTTAACTGATGAGGCGACAAAAATTAGAATTTGGAATGGAAAGAAGGCTGGGAGGTAGAGAGGCGAAATGGTGAGACGCTGAAAAAGCAAGTAAGAAAGTTGAATAACTGGTAGGATTGCCGACAGGCGGGATGAGGGGAAGGTGGGTGGCAGTCAGGGTTGGCACGAAAGTGGAATGGTGGGATGTGAAGCTGGTAGGATACCAGTAGTGGAAGCAGATGGAAAATATCGTCTAGCAGAAAGTCTGTGAGCTAAGGTAGTTGGATGTTGGAGCTTCTTTCAAAAACTGAGCAACTCAAGAACAAAGAGCGATTGCTGTGGTACTAATGAGAGAGAATTCGAAAGAAGATGACATTTCAATGAATGAAGAAAAAAGACAACCCATGATATGAAGCGTTCAATATGATGTGAATGAAAACAACTAATATTCGACATCTATACAATCAAACTTTCCCAACATGTGAATAGTAAAATTATACGACACATTGTTATTGAAAACATTCAATGATAAACCAGTTGTGACACTAAACAATATTTTGTGTGACATTTTCCTTTATAGTTTTATTGATTTTTAATTGTTTTATTTTACTGATTTTTAATTGTTTTATTTTATTGATTTTTATTTGTTTTATTTTACTGATTTTTATTTGTTTTATTTTATTGATTTTTATTTGTTTTATTTTTATTAATTTTTATTTGTTTCATTTTTATTGATTTTTATTTGTCTTATTTTTTAACGATTTTTATTTATTTGTTTATTTTCCACAAGATCAACACAAAGAATCAAAAGGAATATCCAAGCAAGATGCAATGTCCCGAGTTAGATTCTGCATTTGTCATACGAGAAGTTTAAATGGACTTTTCGCTCGAGGAGACCTCAGGGAGGGGCCACTGCAGCGCACGCGGGAGCGGCCGGCAGGTGGGCGGTGGGAAGGAGCGGGCGCGGCGTTGCCGGGGGCGGCGGCAATTCGGAGCAATTTTCCGCCGCGGCGCCTAATCTCTCGCGCCATCGTTCGGCTGCGGCGCGGCGCCGCGCCGCGCCGCACAGGCGGAGCGCCGGCCTCCGGTTTGACCCCGGCCGCTTTCCTCCGGCGTTTCTCTCCCGGGACGGTATCCCCCACTCCCCGACTCCCTCACCAACCCAGCGCCCCCCCCCCCATGTCCGCAGCCGCTCTCCATAATGCCGTCTTCAACCTGTGTCGTCCCCGCTTGCAGCCGTTTCCAGACTGCGTCTCCGCCGTTTCTAAGCGCCAAACTTCTCCTTCCGTTGTCTCCAGCTGCCACCTTGACGCTTTGCCTCCATCTTCCATTTGCAGGCGTCCCCTACACCCGCGTCCACTAACCGACATCTGTCAATCAATGCCTCAACACATGACCTCAAGCGTTACTCCCAAACTCCGGTCCCAAGCCTCCACCGCCAGCCTTAGAGCAGCTACTACCTACCGCAAATTCTTGTCTTCAGATTGTCCCAATATCAACTCTCAGCTTCTTGTTTCCGCTTCTCATTGCCGTTCGCAAGTGCTACATACATCTAACTTCATTTATTTTCTATTCTCTACCCAACTGTTCAGAGTCACAGCCCGAAGTAGCAACCTGGCTGCCACCTAACCCAAGTAGGCCTAAAGCCTGTTGCCGTCTTCAGCCTTGGAGTTACCTTACCATCTAAGCATGCAACATCCAGTCAAGGAAGTCATCTAGTCAGGAATAGTCAAGTCCGCTATATTTTTGTTTCGTTACCCTGCGCTCTCATCCTATTGCAAGTCTCCGGACTGCCAGAGTCAGAACCACCGCGTTTGACCCTTGATATTTTCCCTTGCAAAAATCCTATCATTTCATTTCCACTGTTGCAATCGACCCTGCAACCAGAATCCTCGGACGGAGCGGTAGCTCAGTGCATAACCGATGTACTGCAGTGCTTCTGACCGGGAGGTCCTAGGTTCGAGTCGTGACGGCGGCAGGATTTTCGACACTAGCTTTTCAGCTAGGTCGAATTCAGTCGCTGTCTGGAGGACAATTCTAGCGGCCGGCTCTGATCGGTAGTTTTCCGTGGTTTCTCCGATCAACACAACAACACAACAACAACCAGGCGAATGCCGGAGCAGTACCTTACCAAATAAGCCACGGACCGCGCGCTATCCTTCCTTCCTCTTCCTTGTTCCCTATCCTCTCCCTTTACACACACACTTACAATAACATGCACTACACTACCACATATCCCGGGAGAACGGTCAGGATCTTAGAGCTTCTCCCGTCTGGGGCGGTGCCCCGCTGGTGGGAGAGTCCTGGTTAGGGGGTACCCACTAGCCGACGGTAGGTCGGCGCCGGATCTCGCCATCCAGCGGGGAAAGGTTACCGCCATCTCCCGAGGAAAAAGCACGCACTACACTTACGGGACCAATGACCAAAGCAGTTGAAGCGCCCAGAAACACGAAAAAATCAATCAATCAGAATCCTCGGAGACCCAGCGATCCCTACCGATCCCACAAACCGCGTTATCTCTTAACTTGGCGCCACACGTTGCACCGGTCTGTAGCACGGTGGGCCTCCGCTCTCTCGTGAAGTGTCCGAGCCGCCCCACGTGGCAGATGCAGCCGCCCCGGTGCAGCGCACACGCTGCGAGCGGAAGAGAATCACAGGAAGGAAGGAAAGGGGCGGCCGGGCCAGGAAATGGGGCGTGCATCCGCTCGTGGGGGGCAAGACGTCCGATAGAGCGTTGACCTCCACTTCTGGGTTCCCATCTCCATCAACCAATGTGAAATTTATAATAAATAACATTACATGAGGATAGGAAGTTAATATAATAAAAATAGACTTATTAAAAAATGCTTATTTTAGCAGATATTATTATTATTGCTATGATTATTATTATAATATTGTTATTATTATTATTGATGTTATTATTGCTATTATTATTAGTATTGTGATAATTCCTACTAAATGTATTGCTTTATTAAATATATAATTATATTCAAGTTGTATTGTACTGAAGTGTGAAGACAGGTGAAGTGTAGCAAGAAAAAAGAAAGAGAAATGAAGGCAGTGTAATTAAAAAGTCATATATTTATTAGTTTAAAATTATCGTGCAGGTCAGCCATAAAATGTGGAGTTAATTCTATTATTGTTATTATTGCTCTGTTATTAATGCTGTCATTTGTTGGCTGCAACCACTTGCATAATGATACTCATTACGATACTGCTTTCATTGTGATACACGTTCTTGATCAATAACAGAGAAGTTTACAAATCAAGAATTGAAACTTAATTAATTGTTGAGAATCGTTCTAGTAGATATTTCGTTCTTTTGTGGGCATTAAAATTGCATTTGATATTATATTATGCTTGTCAGTTTTAATTTCTTTTATTATTAGTAATTTTTTCGTGGAACATTATTTAAAATAAATTGGATCACTTTGATCCTATTTCACGAGCGTAGTACTCCCTCGCATGCGGACAACAAAGCCACCTGCGGCAGCATAGGTTAGTGCCTTGGGTTACTGAAAACTGACATGAAACAATTCAATGTAAAAGTTTAATTTATAAAAGTCACAGAAAAAATACCGTATGAAACTCGACGTAATGGGTATTAATACTTCATAGTTTCATAAAAACACTCGTGTGAAGTTTACGGTACTCCCTCATAACTCGCCCGTATCGTAATATCACAGTCGTGTATTAATAGCCATCATTACATCATAGTTTCATAAAGTACTATTTTATTGCGGTCTTAACAACAGAGAATTAATCCTCTACCATAATGATAATTTCAATGACATACATTTGAATCAGATTATGAAATTTCTGAAGAGAATATTCTTGAAAGAATCAGTTTAGAGTTTACAACAGGGAATCCGGTGTAATGTTGCAGTTTTGCAACCCAAGAAAATAGTTCAGCTTTCCTCTTTCTGTCACATTCCAAGAAATAGGAGACAAGGAATGTCGAGCGGGAAACAGCGTCGCACTCCACGGGGCAGTGATAATGTCACACAGAGCATCTTAAACAGGATGTGGACACAGTCATGGTGCTGGCAGCGTATCAGAATCAGATTTCAAGGAGGAAAGTAATGTAACTTAGTGAGAATACTACAAAGATGACAGAAACAGCGTAAGAAAAGACGAGAAGATCGATATGTACTTTCGGCATCATGTATTATACAGCGAACGACAACTATCTCCCAACCTATAGCGGGTGAAGTCGGGAAGGAGTTTTTGCAAAAGGCGAAAGTCGAACTGCAAATTCTGCAGAATTTCGTTTTTCGCCCAGACGCTGAAAGATTCGCATTAGTCAAATGTAATAATCAAAAATATCTTTAGAATAATTTTTTTTATATCTGACAACACCTTTTCTCAATTTATTGGAGCGGATTTTGATTAACAAAAAAAAAACATCCTAAAACCGCCAAAAATGATCAATAAAATGCTCTAAAAGTGTGTTGAAAATGCCTTAAAAGCAAAGAAAAATTATGTAAACACTATGAGCAAAACTAGTTCGAATGAACAACTCGAGCTGTTGGATACGTTACTCATGTAATCGAGGCTGCTTCTACTCGTTTAGGTAAACTCGGCTTTCAGACTATTGATTTGGACTGTTCTTTACCAGAAAATCTGTCTGTAGGTATTCTTAAATTGACTGAACAGCCAATTGCGCTGTCAGGCGTCATTGGGACCATACATTTCATTCTCACAATGGCTGACATTACAACGTCTGAGCAAAGAAATCGAATAGGCTACGTGGTATAGGTACTCAGGAATTCTGAGGAGAGCATTTGTTGCATCTCGTAATTATTATTTGAAGCAAGTACCATGAAAATGTTATTAAAACCAATTAAATCAGCGATAAATGCATTAAAAATTACGGAAAAGGTAAAAAAAAAGACTTATTAATCAAAATCGACGAAAAATGTAAAAAAAAAGTTTAAAAAAAGATAAAATTTTTAAAGTGAAAAAAAATGGCTTTCATTAAAATGGCCCCTTATTCATCAGCAATGTTATTAGTCCCTATTAATATTTGCAGAGCCGAATGAGACACTGGGAGCGGTGGATCAGTGCATCTGACCGGAAGGTCCTAGGTTCGAAAACTGACGGCAGCAGGATTTTCGACACTAGCTTGTGAGCTAGGTCGAGTTTAAGTCGCTTTTGGGTAGAAGAATTCTAGTGGCCGGCGGCTCTGATCGGTAGTTTTCCATGGTTTCTGCGATTAACACCAGGCGAATGCCAGATCAGTACCCTAACAAACGAGCCACGGACAGCGCGCGATCTCTTCCCTGTCCTATCCTCTCCCCTTACACACACACACACACACACACACACACACACACACACACACATGCACTACTCTACAATACATGCCGTGAGACCGGTCGGGGATTTAGAACTTGTCCTGGCTGGGGCGGTGCCCCGCTGGTGGAAGATTCCTGAGTAGAAAAACCCCGCTAGTCGACGGTAGGTCGACGCCAGATCTCGCCATCCAGTGGGGAGAAGATCACCGCCACCAACCGATGAAAACATGTAGTACACTTACGGGACTAATGACCTCGGTAATTGACACGCCTAGAATCAGTAATCAATCAATGACGAGACGCGTCCATTACCGACGCATCGCGAACCGACTCGCCCACTGCATCCGCCGGCACTCGTTTTTGCCTCCCAATCCTCAGAATCTCAAAACCTTCCTACAGTTCAGGAAGCCACAAAATCCGACTTGGCGAACTCCGCTCAGCACGATCGTTGCGCAACCCACAGCCTGGAGGTGCGTTCATTAGCGCTGGGTCACGGCCGCTCACGCGCGGGGGCGTCCCCTCTCCTCACTCCCCACCCCACCCCCACCCCCCTGCGCCCATTCACCCGCTCGCTCGTCCTTTCAGCGCGGGCAGCTCGCAGGCGCGTCGTGACCGGTTCATCCCTCTCGATCCGCGATCGCCGACGGAGTCGTCGCGAAATCCGTCTGATTGGACGACGATGGGCACGAGTCGGAAGCGCGCGGGGGAAACGCGGCGAGATCGCATTATTCGGCGCAGATAACGCCCCCCCAAAAGATCCGTCCCGGGCAGGGGGCTCCGTGCGTGTTGGGCTTGCCAGGGCAGCAACAACAACGCAATTCAATTCAGCGGAAGAAAAACTGAGGCGGGAGGGCCCATTGCAGGTGAAACGAAACCGGCCGCGCCGAAGATTGAATAGGGGGCCGTGGCGGGAGCGGAGGAGAGGGTGCTATTGAATGCAGAGGTGATAGGGAGAGTTTGTTGGAGGCGGTTGCTATAGTGAAGGAATGGCGATGGTAAGTTTGTGCTGTGGAATTACAGATCGGTTTGGAGGAGGAGAAGACGAGAGTGCAACCGAGGCGATGAAACCATGAAGGAGGCGCGAGTGATGGAGGAGGCGGAAGTGATGGAGGAGGGAGAAGTGATGGAGGTCGTGTTGTTGATGGAAGGAAAAATGGAGACGATAGATTGGGGGTGATGTAGATCGGGAACGTGGAGAAAGGAAGGACGAAGGTGTAAGTAATGAAGAAGGGAAAGGCATGCAGGAGGAACCAAGAGAAAAAAACGGAGGCGATTGTGATGGCGAAGGACCACGTAATGCTGAAAGTGATTGTTGGCACGCAGATGATGTGTGGAAATATGTGATGGCAAATGCGAAAACCTTTACAAAGTCCAATACCACGAAGAAGGCATTGAAGGTGGATCCGATAAATCGAACTTCAATCCACGGCGATAACGAAGGTAGTGGCATCATAAAGAGGATTTATCTTTACTCCATGGTAGGACGGAAATGACAACGGCGAAGAAGGCACTGGCTAAGCAAAGCCGATGCAGACGACTAGATCCAGCGCTGCCATCGGTTGTAAAGTTGGCGCCAGAGAAACGGTGGCTTTGGGGGCGTCAATCTCAGGGACGAAAGGGGCGGGGCTGGGGGCGCCGCGGCGGCTGCGATCTCGGACGCGCAGCGCGCAGCAACCCGCCCGCCCCGAGGCTTCTGCGTGCGCAGCGGGGCGCGACGCGACTGCGCCGTGGCCGGTTCTGCGCAACGGGGACCTGCGCTCTCGCGCCAGAGCTGGGTTGTAATTTGTCGTGTCGCTTTCTTTGCTGGCGAACACTATGTCTTTATTAGTTTCATGATTTATATTTTACGGGGGCAAACGACTATACACTTCTAAATACCTTTTAAAGATATATTTCTGCGTGAAACACGAAAAAACCAACCAACCAACCAATCAATCAATCAATGACGAACGTAAGCTGGAACGTAAGTTTCGTCTGAAGCAATCAGAATTCAACGTACCGAAACTTGATCGATTCGTTTCTGCCACGGTGGAAATATTTTTCCACCATAGTTTCTAGCTTTTTCTTCGACATTTCTATCGATTTGTCTTTATAGCTAGTAGCTGTTGTAGAAGTGCTCGCATTTCCTTCAATGTATAAACAAGGATTCTCTTGTACCAATGTACGAGTAATTCGTCGAACATAATTAGTTCATTCGCCATATCCAGCTTAAGTCACGATAAAAATTGCCCAAATTCTTACTTTGAACTCACTACACGCATCAAAACTATTCGCAAACTAGTTTTCTACATTACAATAACATGACATAACGACAAACTACCTCAACACAATCTGAAATCGATCTTCCATACTGCCCTCTGATTGGTGTTCGGTAGAATTCCAACGTAAACTTAACGTAAAAGCTTGGAACGTGCGAACTGTTAAGTTTACGGACTTACATCTACGGTTACGTCATGGCATTGTGAATGGTCTCGCTTAGTAACTCATTTGTAGGTTTTGCGGCTACGTTACGTTTACGTTTAAGTTTACATTGCGAATGATGCCTTCCACAAACTAAATTGTGTTGGGAGGCTCCTGAGCTGCTGAAGGGCGCTAGTATCAGCGGCCAATCACTCCTTTAACGTACGAATTGGACTGCGATAATACTCGATGGGTAGTAAGCAGCAGCATTCCATTGGGCTGCCAGCTAACTACTCTTACCAAACAAGCAACTAACTGTGATGACGCAACAGAGCACAGTCCGAGCAAGGCCACCTGTAGTACAATCTCGGAGGATAATGGCAGGTCTGTCACCTTCCAATGGAGTTTCAAGAAACGCTCGGAGGCCTTATTACCGAGAAACAAAAATCGCCCGGAACAAAGGATCGGTTTTCGCATTTCATAAAACTATTGCATCATTATAAAAATGCTGTTATAAATATATTATTCTAATGTTTTTTATTTTTATTTATATGAGTGACGTTTAAACGAGGGCTTCTGAACGGAATTGGTATTGACCCCTTGGGGGACGATGAAAGTTTAAAGGATATCAAAGAAGATTAAGGGCTCGATGGAGGAACGTTGTTAACACTATCCAACAACAAAATTTAATCAAAAATGATTGTCCGGTTTTTTAAAAATTTGGAAAATGTCCCAGGATTTCGAGTAAAGTACCCGCCAAAATTGCAATATTGGCTTCAAATTCAAGGAGCTATGCAAACAGGCAGATCAATAGGGGGATATCAATTTTGGAGAAAATCGGCTGAACGGTTTAGCTGTTAGCGTTTTTCGCAGACGAAGAGACGTTTTGTATTCATTCGCTTTTTCGGTATCAAGGACCAACGAACTACACCACATGTTGGAGGATATTTTTCTATTTTTTTAGCAACTGGATTCATCCACTTTTTCGTTACCAGGGTCCTGTAATAAGAGATTTTCACACGAAAATTCGCTGTTTTTTCGTGCATTCATCGCATTTCGTGCTAAGCATCTCTGAGCGGGAGGTCCTAGGTTCGAGTCCTGATGGTGGCAGGATTTTCGACACTAGCTTTTCAGCGAGGTCGAATTCAGTCTCTATCTGGAGGAGAATTCTAGCGGCCGACTGCTCTGATCGGTAGTTTACCGTGGTTTCTCCGATCAACACCAGGCGAATGCCGGACTAGTTCCCTAACAATCGGACCACGGACCGCACGCGGTTTCCTTCACCTTCCTTGTTCTATCCTCTCCCCTTATACACACACACTTACACTAACATGCACTACACTACCACATATTCCGGGAGACCGGTCGGGAGCTTAGAGCTTGTCCCGACTGGGGCGGTGCCCCGCTGGTGGGAGAGACCTGGTTAGGGGGAAACCCCACTAGCCGACGGTAGGTCGGCGCTGGATCTCGCCATCCAGTGGGGAAAGATCACCACCATCTTCCGAGAAAATAACATGCACTACACTAACGGGACTAATGACCGAAGCAGTTGGCGCCCGCAATCACGAAAAAATCAATCTGTCAATCAATCCATTATTCCTTCCGTGTTTTTGAAATTTCTTTTGTGCCCTTGGCGCCCTCTAGGTTCTTTCGGCCCACTGTGTCGCTGCCCGTGCTGCGGACGTCGTAAGTCGCTGCGCGGGTCGCGGGCTCCGCAATCAAGCTGCGTGGAAATTAACGCTAAATGGCGGGTATCGGTGACGCGGCGGCGGCGACGGCGGCGGAGGGGGAGGCGTAATGTTTCGGAACCGGCCGGCGCGTGAGGGCGGGGAGGGGGCAGAAATGGCGGCTGCGATAGCGACGGTCTATTCTCCGGAAGCAGCTGGGGCTGGTTGGCGAGATAGTCAAGTTTTCTAATCTATATGTTTAAAACACGAAGGGGCTTTCGAGTAGAAAAAAGTTCGAGCTTTCAACTCAACCAGATTTCCTGTTTTTTTTTTTTTTTTTTTTTTTGTATATGAAAGGGAGTGGATCCTAGATATATTATTACATGATTGATTGATTGTGATTCCGTGTGCGTCAACTGCTAAGGTCATTATTCCAGGAAGTGTAATGCATGCTTTTTGCTCCGGAGATGGCGGTGATCTTCCCTAGCTGAATAGCGAGATCCGATGCCGTCAAACCGTAGGCTAGCGGGGTTTTCCCCAACCAGGTCTCTCCCACCAGTGGGGCACCGCCCCAGCCGGGAGAATCTCTAAGCTCCCGGTATGTGCGGTACTGTAGTGCATGTGTGTATATATTTGAGGGGTGATGGCAAGTCAAGAAAAGAGGAAGGAAATATCGCGCGCGGTCCGTTGCCCGTTTCGTAAAGTACTGCTCCGGCATTCCCCTGGTGTTGATCGGAAAACCCACAAATAACTACCGATCAGAATAACCGTCCGCGAGAGTTCTCTTTCAGACAGCGACTGAATTCGATCTAGCTGAAAAGCTAGTGTCGAAAATCCTGCCACCGTCGGGACTCGAACCTAGGACCTCCCGGTCAAAGGCATTATGGTGACATCAGGTGATGCCATGAGTCACCACTTCCGGTCAGAGTAATGAAGTGAGGGGACTTTACAAATTCTGAAACATTACAATCTCTATTAACTTTCTTAGCAATTAAAAAAATGTGCAGTTCGTTTACAGATGCAAACAAGTTTTCTATAACTCGGGAGCGAAAATGTCTAGTTTTCAAATTTTACTACCCTGGCTTTTTTGAAAATTTTTTCATCATTCAATTCAAATGTTGGAATGAAATTCTTAAGCTCAAGAAAACGTGCGTATATGTTACGTCTTCCCCATTCGTCACGAATAGTTTTTACTCTACTTTAAATAAATCAATTCAAATCACTGTGAACAGAGATTTAAACAAGTTTCCGAAAATTTAATTGAAATATATATTTACCAAGAACAGGGCATGTATGTTGCAAGGGAATTTCTTCTATCCGCCTTGACTTAAAAACGTAATGCCTCATTGATCATTTTAATCCATTTTCTTGTCGGTTTTCCCCCAACAAAGGGGAAAACATGCAATAAACTTACGGAACCTTCGTCGTTGACGCGCGCGGAATCACTAACAACGAAGCAATCAGTCATTTTTTAGTCTGGGAGAATAAGGTTTGAGCGACACGAAATAACAGTGGTTGTTCACGTCTCCTGTATTATTTCAGTAGTATAGATATCTTTTGCTGCTCTCACACAATCTTTATAAATGAGGTCTCGAGACTTTCACGGGGACGTGACGAATTGCACTTTGACTTTAAAAGTATGACGGATTGGTTTAAAAACGCATTTAAATATTAATGTCAAATGCAACCAGCACGAATCGACCAATCGGCTCGGTTGATTGATTGATTGAATTTTTCGTGTTTTCGGGCGCGTCAACTGGTTCGGTCATTAGTCCCGTTAGTGTAGTGCAGGTCTTTTTCTCCGGGAGATGGCGGTGATCTTCCCCGCTGGATGGTGAGATCCGGCGCCGACCTACCGTCGGCTAGTGGAGTTTCCCCCTAACCAGGACTTTCCCACCAGCGGGGCACCGCCCCAGTCGGGGCAAGCTCTTACCTTCCGACCGGTCTCCCGGAATAGTGTAGTGCATGTTAGTGTATGTGTGTGTGTAATAGGAGATGACAGGACAAGGAAGAGGAAGGACAGTTCGCGCGCGGTCCGTGGCCCGTTTGGTAGGGTACTGCTCCGGCATTCGCCTGGTGTTGATCGGAGAAACCACGGAAAACTCCCTATCAGAGCAGCCGGCCGCTAAAATTCTCCTCCAGACAGCGACTGAATTCGACCTAGCTGGAAAGCTAGTGTCGAAAATTCTGCCTCCGCCAGGACTCGAAACAACGACCTCCCGGCCAGAGGCGCTGCAGTGACATCAGTTGATGCACTGAGCTACCGCTCCCGGTCCCAATCGGCTCGGGCAACCGGCAACACATGTGTTTCAAAGTCACCTAAATTCATTTTGTTGAAATGTGTTACAATTGTTGGACGTTAAATAAATGAATTACATTTGCTTGGGTGATGCGTCCCCGACGCTCCAAAACCACATCAAAGTTATTAATATTTTCAAAATTGTCAATTTTTTCCAGGGAGGGCCTTTCAAAACTTGGGACATTGACGAATGAATCGAAGTCCATCTTTGCTCACGCAGTGCAGTCTGAGTTGAGTAGTAGGTCGAATTCAACCGTGGTCTGGAGGACAATTCTCGCCACCGGCTGCTCTGATCGGTAAATTTCCGTGGTTCCTCCGATCAACATCTTGGTTGCAGGTCAAAGGTCATCTCGTGGCGCAGAGCGAAGTCGCTCGCCTTTCACCAAGGAGATCCGGATTCGATTCCCGTCGAATTTCATGTCAAATTCGTTCCAACAAATCGAGTTTGGCTGCTTCACAAGGGCTAGTCCAAAGTCTGTGAAGTGTCCAAAACCCTACCCCTATCCTTATCCTTACTCCTTCCTAATTCTGGCCGCTGGGTAGTGACGCAGGAGCGCGTGGTGGGAGGCGCGTACTCGGAGATGCTACCTGGCGGTCCTCTTGACCACAGACTGCGACGAAACGCGGCGTAAATGAAAATATATACACAGTAACGGAGGATTACTCCAGAATATATGTATAAAGTAACGGAGGATGTAAGTCGATGTAATAGTGTATGCAATAATGAAAATGATGATGGAAGAAACTACGGTGGTGGTGGTGTAAGCGGCAATCGTGTTCGTTATGATGAGGGGGCGGATTTTAATGAAATGCTCATTTTTTCCTATTCACTTCTATTGATTGATTGTTTTTTTCGTGTTTCCGGGCGCGCCAACTGCTTTGGTTATTAGTCCCGTTAGTGTAGTGCATGTTTTTTTCTCGGGAGACGGTGGTAATCTTTCCCCGCTGAATGGCGTGAGCCGGCGCCGACCTACCGTCGGCTAGTGGGGATTCCCCCTAACCAGGACTCTCCCAGGGCACCGCCCCAGCCGGGACAAGATCTAAGCTCCCGACCGACCTCCCGGAATATGTGGTAGTGAAGTGCATGTTAGTGTAAGTGTATGTGTAAGGGGAGAGGATAGGACAAGGAAGAGGAAGGACAAATCGCGCGCGGTCCGTGGCCCGTTTGTTAGAGTACTGCTCCGGCATTCGCCTGGTGTTGTTCGGAGAAACCACGGAAAACTACCGATCGGAGCAGTCGGCCGCTAGAATTCTCCTTCAGACAGCGACTGAATTCGATCTAGCTGAAAAGCTAGTGTCGAAAATCCTACCGCCGTCGGGACTCCAACCTAGGACCTCCCGGTCAGAGGCGCTGCAGTGACATCAGTTGATGCACTGAGCTACCGCTCCCGGTCTTCAGTTAAGAACAATGCCGAGTAGTATAGAAATTAATTGTATGTTATGACAGAAGGAAATACCCGATTTTTATGTATCTTTTTTCGTCTATTTCAACTAATGAATCATTTTTTACCTTTTCTTTTTGCATTTTTCGTCGATTTCAAGTAATATGCAATTTTGTGTCTTTTACGTAGTTCTTAATGCTTTCTTCGCTGATTTAATCGATTTTTATATCATTTTAATGGAACATGCTTCAATCGATATTTACGAGATGAAATAAATGTTCATCACAGAATTCCTGAGTATCATATTCGATTTCTTCGCTCATATATTGTAATGCCAGCCGCTGTGAATACTATGTAATCTAAAATTCCTGTGACGCTTATATGTGCCATTGTCAGTTCGTCGGATTTCACGATAAAGGCAGATATTTTCTTAAAAAAAAACTGTCCAAATCAAAAGTTTGCAAGCGGAGTTCCTTGAACAAAAGGAAGAAGCCTCGATTACGATTACAGGTTGAGCTGTTCATTTGAAGTGGTTTTGATCATTTTAAGTCGTTTTTTAGGACATTTCAAAAATATTTTAAGAGCATTTTATTGATCATTTTTGGCAATGTTTTAGGTGTTTTTTTTATTTATTTTCTTTTGGATAGAACAAGAAAAAGATCAGTGTTAATATACTCTACGTTTGTTATAGTTGCTTATATCTACTAACAATTAACTTACAATAATCTTACAAATAATCTTAAAATACAACTTACATCACTACTAGAGCGGTATAGGTATCTTTGTACAAATCTCTACTTTGGATCGAGATCTGAGAATTTATTTAGGAATGTATGGAAAGGAAATTTATTTTTAATGCGGATTCTGTGAGTTGGGTTATGGCAGAGTCTTAGCGGGGTTAGTTTAGGTATATTTGGTATGTTTTGGAAGAAGGGGGTGGACAAAATAATAATGTGGTTGGTAATCGGTTCTATCTGGAATTCTTTATGGAGTTGTGCATTGAAGACCTACCATGGGACATTCGTGATGGTGAATAAGAACTGATTTTGGATTACTTGCAGTTGTTTGGTGTTTGATTTAGCTGCGCTGATCCAAACTTGGCATGCATATAATAATAGTGGTCGTATGATAATTGTGTATAGCAGTAAGGCAGTATTGTACGTGAATTTAGCTGATCTATTTATTATTGGTTTTAGTTGGTGTAATTTAATTTTTGCTTGTATAACTTTATTGTCGATGTGATTTTTCTAATTGAGGCGTGTGTCTAGGAAAGGCCTAGCTATTTTAGATCATCAGCAACGTTTTCGGTCATCAGAATCCGCCCCCTAGTTATGATGATGTGAGATGACCGTTGTATAGAACGATTTTCCTAAGGATGAGCCAGAGTGACAGTTCGCGAAAACAAGTGAACATCACATGTATTTCAGAAGTACCCCTCCCGCCGCGACAGCCTCCCTTCGTAAAGTGCTAATGGCTCCTGTGAAAACATCTATGCAGAAGTAAGAGTTTCGCTGAAGTATATGCACGTACGCGAGTCCGGGAAATATTTAAATTTAATTACGTATGTGGAAAATCTCTTAACATGCTCTCACAATCAGTAAAAGAAAACTGTCACGAATGTAAATAGAAAGCTATCAATCAGAAGTCGCCACACAACAGCACAAAGGCCGGAACCACGTGTATCGATACGCAGGTCGCATTCAATTCTCGGTTTTAAAATAAACGTAATATTTATTACACAAAAAATAAATTCAATGTAATATATAAAAAATTTAATTTTTACAGAAGAGCACATAACACTGCACTTCCTAATTTCAATTATTTCTCGTGGCGCACTATATTTTTGTCGAACGAGGACATCACAAAAGGAAGCGTCAAAGCCATTTACAAGTTAGCCAACTGCAAACGAACGAATGCAGGAAGGGAGTCTCATGGGCTTGAAGGCACGACGGCCACAGAACCTTCAGTTATGTTGCCAGCACTAGCTGTCACTTTGGCTCATCCTGAGGAAAATCGCTCTATAGCGATGGTGGAGTGGACGGCGACCCTCCTCGCTGTGCAGGGGCGGTTGCATCAGCCGACGCCACTGGGCGGCAGAAAAAGCAGGCCTGGTCGCCCGCGGCTGCTCGGCGGTCGCTGAGCCTTCGACTCAGGAAGGTTTCATCAGCCGGCGGAGCTGCAGGAACGGCCTGCTGAAGCAGGTCGCCGCCGCCGCCGCTCGCCCGTCGCACAGTGAAAGAAACACTTCAGATGCAGCAGGCGAAGGCACACCTTACGTAATATAAATCCTTAAAAAAATAATAATAAAAAAGAAAAGGAATTCCTTTATTGCATGGTGTAACAATGTTTTTCGAGTAATAAACGCATTCTAACGATTTAATTATGAACTATTTTTATACTACACGTGTTATATACACAATGCGTTTATGTCACTCCATGCATTGTTAGACGGTAAACGCGATAAGATAAAGTGATAGTAATATAAACTACCGACCGGGAGCGGTAGCTCGGTGCATCAATTGATGTCACTGCAGCGCCTCTGACCGGGAGGTCCTAGGTTCGAGTCCTGACGGCGGCAGGATTTTCGACACTAGCTTTTCAGATAGGTCGAATGCCTGGAGGAAAATTCTAGCGGCCGGCTGCTCTCATCGGTAGTTTTCCGTGGTTTCTCCGATCACCAGGCGAATGCCGGAGCAGTACCCTACCAAATGGGCCACGGACCGCGCGCGATCTTTCCTTCCTCTTCCTTGTGCTAACCTCTCCCCTTGTACATACACTAACATGCACTACACTACCACATATTCTGGGAGACTGGTCGGGAGCTTAGAGCTTGTCCCGACTGGGGTGGTGCCCCGCTTGTGGGAGAGTCCTGGTTAGGGGGAAACCTCACTAGCCGACGGTAGGTCGGCGCCGGATCTCGCCATCCAGCGGGGGAAGATCACCGCCATCTCCCCCGAAAAGCATGCACTACACTAACGGGACTAATAACCGAAGCAGTTGACGCGCTCGGAAACACGAAAAAATCAATCAATAAACTACCGATGTGAGCAACTGCCGCCTAGAATTCTCCTCCAGACAGTGACTGAATTCGACCTAGCTGACAAACTAGTGTTGAAAATTCTGCCACCGTCCATACTCGAACCTAGGACCTTCCGGCCAGAGGAACTGCAGTAATATCAGTTGATGCATTGAACCCGAAGGATATCGATGGCGTATGGCAACGCCGAAACGAGCTGCCACCCAAGAAAAAAAAATTATCTCAATCAGAGAATGCCACGCACGAGATGTGGAATGTGTGATGACACGTGGAATGTGATATGCGCTGATAAAAAAAGCACTTTTTATGAGTGAAATTCGTATTGTATGCCCTCCAATTCATTGAAATTATTTTTTTCTTCTCTGAATATAAGTAGCTGTAATGATTTTGAATACACACTTATACTACCTATTACTTTTCGTTAAAAAATCACTTTCAATGTTAGAGCCCCGTCTCCCACTTCTATTAAAAGTTTTGTTAATTATCAGGGCTCGGAATCTGATGATCTAAACTTCTTTGAAATTGACTTATAAAATGACTTAAAAATAAGGGAAAGATGACCTCATATTTTAAAAAATACGGAATTTTTTAAAATTTAAAATAAAATGTATTTACATAAAACCATATTTAATATAATGTCTTTATTTTAGGAGGAATGTTATTCTTAGGTCCGATCGTTTTGAAAGGTCGAGGACGATTCCAAAGATCAGTGTAATTTTAAGTGTTCATAAAACACAGTCCATTGTAGAAGAGAATATCGTTGCGAACTGATGATACAGAAAAATCTTTGATTTCGTGTATCATTGTAAATTCATGAAAATTTATTAACAAACACAGGAGAAGGAAACAAAATGCGTAAAAGTTTTAAAAATGGCACCAAGAACAAAAAAATAGAAAAAAAATGACCTACAAATTATACTACAAATTTTGTATTCTAGAGAAGTGAATTAACGCCAATAAAACGTTATCATCTATTAAGTCAATTCCATTTGTATGCACTGCAATCTGTCGACACATTTTCATCTTTCATAAAAAATACATTTATATTAAACTCTTGGTTTACTTTTAATAAAAAATAATGATTACAACTTTCCACCTCAAAATGAAATGCTTGTTAAAATGAAAATTAATGTACTGAAGTTGACACAGTACATGCTTTCGTATTCTTTTTTCAAATTGTACTCAATATTTATTGCTTTTCAATAATTTATTTTTACTGGAGCTAGTATTGCTGTTTACTGAAACGCTTCTGCTTCGCATATGATATTAATTATTAATTTCTATGATGGATGTGACCCAACTGGTAATCAAAACAATGGCCATTCTCATTTGTGGGGCGATTACATACATTGTAAAGACAATAACTTATTTCCATTTTGGATGCATCTGCCTGCCTGTTTATTCATCATGAAGTAAACGTATGCAACATCTGTAAAATAATGAATATTGTTATTATTTTGTAGGACAATTTGTGAGTATTTAGGATAAAATTGGAAGAGCAATATGCGTTCTTCACTCTACTACACACAGATTCTGCGTTAAAAGGACTAAATGGAGGTTTTCAATTGTTCAGAATATTTAACAATTTGGATGTTGTTTATTGCATTCGCGTGATGTGTCACTGATAGCGATGGTTCTCAAAGCACGAGCTAATTATTAGACTGTCCAAGAAGAAAGAGTAAAATGTGTGAGGTGGGCTTTCCATTTCATTTATTTTATTCAGAAGATCACAGACTCTTCTTCATTGTCAATAATATGCTCTTACAGTACGTTTTTATCACACACGAGTATTAAAAAACGTTTTTATTTACTCTGTTATGATCATGCAAACTCCTGCAAGCAATAGGCATTTAATCCGCTACTACCAGTTTAAGTAGTTTATAATACGACTCAAAGACTGCGTTATTGTGCAAATCTAAATGCTAGCTGTTGTTAGCGTGCTACGTGCCATTTTTCAGATAATTCGTTTAGGCAAGCGACATCGATAATTCGTTTGTTGCGCGCGCGCAACAGTTCTAGACAATGAGTGTCAACTGTTTCTCTCAATTCTGTGTATCAGCAACTTTAGGTACGTAAGATATATCCTGTTTTTTTTAACTCGTATTTATGAAAAATAATTAGATAAAATAAAATCCAATATTACACACGACGATAAAGATACTTTATCTACTGGAGAAACATACCTCACTTCTGTCGCAGCTCGTGGGATAATAACGTTCTCTTGTACTATGCTCGCACTTTTTTTTATCCTTGAGCCCCCTAGTCCTCGCTCAGCCCGGCATAGCACGGCCCGGTAGAAAATATGAGCTCCACTCGGAACGTCACGGCTCAGTTTGCAGTGCTGCCCCCCTGCTTCCATTACAATGCGGACTTCGTAGTTTTCGGTCTCTCTTTTTATCGACCTGTGCGTACCATGTTACCTCTTGTTACTCAGTTATTTGTATAACTATTAATTATTTCTTCAGAATTAAAAAAAAACCTTCCGTTGTGTCTCATAGCTATATACTCTCAGACGAGTTATTACTCCGAATTTTCTGTCAATAAAGTTGACAGCCCTGCTCTGCCGTGACGTAGACAGAACCAGCCACTCCCTTCACCTCCCGCTGTGGAGTATAAAGAAAAAGTGCGCGATTAGTAGATAAATTTGGTTAGTTGGTTGATTAGTGATTCCAGGCGCACCAACAGCTTAGATCATTAGTCCCGTAAGGGTAGTGCGTGCTTTTACCTCGGGAGATGGCGGTGATCTTCCCCCTCTGCATGGCAAGATCCAGCGCCGACCTACCGTCGGCTACCGGAGTTTTCCCCTAACCAGGACTCTCCCACCAGCGGGGCACCGCCCCAGCCGGGACAAGCTCTATGCTCCCGACCGATCTCTCGGAATATGTGGTAGTGTAGTGCATGTTAGTGTGCGTGTGTACGTGTAAGGAGAGAGGATAGGATAAGGAAGAGGAAGGAAAGACCGCGTTCGGTTCTTGGTCCGTTTGTTTGGGTACTGCTCCAGCATTCGCCAGGTGTTGACCGCCGCTGGTATAAGCTCTATGCTCACGAATGCTCTCCTGACATATGTGGTAGTGTTTTGCATGTAAGTGTGTGTGTCAAAGGAGAAAGTAGCGGGCAACGATCCAAGAATGAGGAAGGAAAGATCGTTCGGTGTCCGTGGCCCGTTTGTTAAGGTACAGTCCCGGCAAACGTCTGGTCGTGATCAAAGAAACCACAGAAAATTACCGATCAGAGCAGCCGGCCGCTAGAATTTTCTCCAGGAAGCGGCCAAATTGACCAAGTATACATGGGTTTTTCTAACAAGGCATCTGAGAGTAATATCTTCAAGATGGAATATAGCACGACTTTTTGCGTCTTTCTTGCTTCTGTCGCTAGAGTCGCCTGATCTGCAGATCTACTTGATACTGTCGCGAACATGCGAAATCTTGCGGCAGGACCAAGAAAGACTTCTTGGCTTTTCAGCTAGGTCGAATTCTGTCGCTGTCCGGAGGAGAATTCTAGTGGCCAGCTGCTCTGATAGGTAGTTTTCCGTCGTTACACGGATCAACACTAGGCGAATGCCGGAGCAGAACTCTAACAAACGGGCCACGGACCGCGCGGGATCTTTCCTTCCTCTTCCTTTTCCTATACTCTCCCCTTACACACACTTACACTTAAATGCATCACACTACCACATATCCCGGGAGACCGGTCGGGAGCTTAGAGCTTGTCCCGGGTGGGGCGGTGCCCCGCTGGTGGGAGAGCCCTAGTTAGGGGGAAACCCCGCTAGCCGGCGGTAGGTTGGCGCCGGATCTCGCCATCCAGCGGGGGAAATCATCGCCATCTCCTAGGAAAAAACTTGCACTACACTAACGGGAATAATGTCGTAAGCTGTTGACGCGCCCGGAATCACTTCCAACCAACCAACCAACCAACCATGATCCCATATTGTCACATGGACGATCCCTCATGATCTCGATCATCTTCCGCATTCAGTGTGCGGATGTCTGGGCAAGGCTGGAATTGGTCTGCAGCGCCATGAGATCTGCAAAATTTGGCCCACCGAACCACTTTGATGTCTAAATAAGGCATTGGCTATTTATCATCTTGATCAGCGTTCCGGAATGAGTTGGCTTCCGACAGAGACGTATCTACACAAACTGGCGCCCTTGGCAAGCCTAAACGTTCGTGCTACTCCACCAAAAACCCACTAATTTGTGTCCCTATTTACAAAAATAAAGAAATAAATCACAATTGTTTTAAATTCTTAGTAATATAATATTATGATGTATATTTTAGTTTATTTAAGAATATGTAAATGTAATAACTTGACTCATTCACTTTTTTCCAATTCAATTAAGAAGAGTACGAGTAAATGAGAGGAGGAAGAGATTTCGGTGTTAATGAAAACGGGCACAGATTGCACTTCTCTGGCATACGTGCAGTGCCTGACTTTTGTGCGCCCTAGGCTGTCACATGTTTTAGCTTCCTTTTCATTTGCTTTTTTTAAAAACATTAAAGCTATTTATAATATTTTGAATAAAAGAATGTTGTACGATATTTGTAACCGACGCAAATATTGTGTACTTATAAATTATTGATTATACGTATATGTGTAAATAATTCTCACCTCGATATTGATTAAATAAATATACGATAATTTTGTATTCATTTCATCTGTATATACCAATGGATAATAAACACTTTCTTTTGTTACAAATATGAAAAGAAATATTTCTATAAATAACATTCAAAAGTTCGCCTTATGAAATTTTGCATCCGCCGATATTCGCCCGCCCCCTAATGATTGAATGATTAATTTTTTCGTGTTTCCGGGCGCGTCAACTGCTCTGGTAATTCGTCCCGTTAGTGTAGTGCATGTTTTTTTCTCGGGAGATGGCGGTGATATTCCTCTCTGAATGGCGAGATACGGCGCCGACCTACCGTCGGCTAGTGGAGTTCCCGCTAACCTGGACTCTCCCACCAGCGGGCACCGCCCCAGCCGGGACAAGCTCTAAGCTCCCGACCGGTCTCCC
The DNA here is from genome assembly GCA_964035755.1 of Teleogryllus oceanicus. NCBI lineage: Eukaryota > Metazoa > Arthropoda > Insecta > Orthoptera > Gryllidae > Teleogryllus > Teleogryllus oceanicus. The sequence continues at coordinate 182,468,598 of CAXIVR010000002.1, read as the reverse complement.
GGGATATGTGGTAGTGTAGTGCATGTTAGTGTTAGTGTGTGTGTAAGGGGCGAGGATAGGACAAGGAATGGGAAGGACAGATCGCGCGCGGTCCATTTGTTAGAGTACCGCTCCAGCATTCGCCTGGTGTTGTTTGAATTCTCCTCCAGCAAATGAATTCTATCTAGCTGAAAAGCCAGTGTCAAAAAATGTTGCCGCCTTCAGAACTGGAACCTATGACTTCCTGGTCAGAGGCGCTGCAGTGACATCAGTTGATGCACAGAGCTACCGCTTCCGGTCCCGCTCCCAAAGATTGCTCGCTCCAGGCAGTAGCCTACCCAGCCTATTGGGTAATCTGGCACTGCATACGTCACATACAGTTACGTATACACATACGTTTTTAGTTGTATATTGACGTTAACTAAATAAATAAAATGCCAGTACACATTCCTGCCATATGCTACATACGTCACTGGCTTCCTTGTGCAGTGGGGGTCAGAGCTCCATGCATTCACTAACGCTGTTGCACCCACAGACCACAGACGCGCCATAACTCGTCGGCGATGACGAGGTGGTTTTTTACCCGTCCGACCACTGACGCCAAAAAGGTCGCGAACCGCAGGCGTCCTTCTTCTGTTCGAGCGATTCCATCTCCTTTCTGCGAATCTTCGCGGAAGGGTTTTTATTCAACGTCGCGAAAAAGTTTGAGTTATAGGAGGTCGTTTACAGTCAAAAATGGGTTGCTTGATTTCGTATTTCTCGATTTTTGGTTGTTGTGATTGGGGTTGTTAAATGATGTATGACGTTTCGCTGTTCAGCTACGTCGAATTGAGTCGCTGTCTAGAGGAGAATTCTAGCGGCCGGCTGCTCTGATCGGTAGTTTTCCGTGGTTTCCCCGATCAACACCAGGCGAATGCCGGAGCAGTACCCTATCAAACGGGCCACGGACCGCGCGCGATCTGTCCTTCGCATTCCTTGTCCTATCCTCATCCCTTACACACCCACTTACACTAACATGCACAACACTACCACATATCCCGGGAGTGTGGTCGGGAGCTTAGAGCTTGTCCCGGCTGGGGCGGTGCCCAGCTGGTGGGAGAGTCCTGGTTAGGGAGCCGACGGTAGGTCGATGCCGGATCTCGCCATCCAGCGGGGGAAGATGACCGCCATCTCCCGAGAAAAAACATGCACTACACTAACGGGGCTAATGATTAGAGCAGTTGACGCGCCCGGAAACATGAATAAATCAATCAGTTTCGCTGCTGACATTGTTTACAAAATATATGTTTTAGAGTTTGTTTTCTTTCAAAAATTAATTTTAAAATCACATTTTTTTAATATTTAGAATTTATGTAAATGTCAACCTCATATCAACTTTGATAGGCGATTCTAGATTTGGAATCTATAGGATCCGACCAGATGTGAATACAGAAAAGTATGGACAAGTCAATTCTGCGAGTACTGCAAATACTGCGAGTGATGAATGCATGGTTTCTTTTAATTATAAATATTGATGTAAAGTTTCTTCATGCGTTTATGTCAGTTAAAACATGTAATGAATAGGACCCAGATTTTAATGAGTCATATATTTTTTATGAGCCTTCGGATGAATTGTAAAACAATTTATGCACAAATCCAGGAATTGTCGATCAGAAAAACGTATTTTTATTGGGCATATAAAGTCATATTTACAGAGTTTTTAGTGAAAGGTCATATTTGGGCCAAATTCTGCCGTAAATACATATATTTGTCATATTTTTAAGGGCCGCTTTTAATAAAAGGTCATATTTTGGCCAGATTTTGCCCCAAAAGCATACATAGGTCATATTTTTAAGGACACAAGAATAAAAGGCTTGAAAATGTGTCTCGCATGACAACGTATCAGGTGATATTGTCACATATAAACTAATAAATTATACTACAAAGGATTATTTGAAAGAGAAGGATTATTTTAAACAAGAAGTATGCAGTAGTAAAGCAAGCGGCTTTGTTTGATGTGTTTTATTGTACTGTACTTGATTTGTTTTACAGACACAAATAATTTTTTTAAAATGCTAGTTAGTTCCAAAGACTGCAAGCCGTATGCACCGTAATCACAATCTATTCTTGAGTGAATTTTGTATTTGTTATACCTAAAAGAATTAACAGGAATTTAAAAATATAAACTTGTATAACGTCATATTTTATTTTTTTAGGTCATATTTACATATGATTTAGGTCATAAATGCTTGCATATTTCGCTGATTTTTAGGTTATTAAAATCCGGACCCAAGTTATCAATTTGTCGACGCGTCCTCGATGAATTTAGCCTTGGTCAGGGTTGTATAACCATAACAAGATACAATATACATTGAAATGCTAATGGAGCACAATTCAATAAAATTATGCTATATACTGTAATTGAATTGCAGAATTAGGATCTAGCAATAGATCACTAATAAAATAATCACTTCCCCAATGCTGATATACAAGTTCTATTGAACATCTTTGATCCCGAACCAAAAATATTTGAATTAAATTCACACAGAGGAAGATCTATGAAAACCAGCTAATGAGTAATTGTAACACCAAAAATGTAAGATAATTATTTTAACTGACGTACTATTGTCATTATAAATAGAATGAACTTAAAAATTGATAACTTGTCAAGTGAAGGAATTCATGGATACAAACAAATAAATTGAAAAGAAATTTCACAGCTTTTTTCTCGTATGTTATATGATAACATTACTGGAACAGTTTATTTTTTCAACAAAAGTTTTGTTGTTAAATATTATGTTGTACACATTAATCTACACTAACGATCGATCAATTTTTTTCGCCGATCGAAAACATTGCTTCAGCCTATGAAACAACGAACTTGCGTTTTGAATGAGTGGAAGCCTCAACACCATTAGGGACGGTGACAGCAGTAAGAGTATTGCCAATTGTAGCGTCATGCACAAACGCAATTGTAACGAACGGCCGCGTGGCATAGGCGACGCTAAGGCGCCACACGTTAGCCTTTGTTTAGGAGCGGATGTGACGTCGGCGGGAAACCCTAGGAGGCAGCGTGGTGGGGGGAAGGGCGAGCGTCAGCCCTGGCTAGCGGCGGAACGCTCTGTTGGTTACGAGCCGCGGTACGGTACGAATCGGACGGTCTGGGTGGGCGCGGGCCGCGAGCTGTGCAAGAGCCGGCAATGTGTTGCCGTACGAGGCCGACTCGGACAGCGAGGTCGTAGGTGGGTGCGGCGCTTCACGCCATCTAATGCTTGAGATTGGTGTAGTGGTGTGAAGTAGCCGTAACGGGGAAATTACGCCGTGTAGGGATATTAGTAATTACGTTATTTTGTAATAAGGTGGTGGACTGATAATAAACCTCTAAATTACTAAACTCACACTAGCCTGTGTTATTATTGCAACAGCATGATGCCACACAATGATCTGCAGCGTCCCTCACCGAGATGCCGTACGGTTCAAGTCCGGACGGCGATAGATGTCCGAAACAAGCTATATACGAGTACGTAGGGTCGAATTCAGAAGCTGTAGAAGAAGAATTCTAGCGGCACGCTGCTCTGACCAGTAGTTTTCCGTAGTTGCAATGCTAGGTGAATGCCGCAGAAGTACCTTAGCAACGAAATATGGACCGCGCGCGGTCTTTCCACACTATAACCTTGTCCCTTCTCTCCCCTCACACACACATAGATGCAAACATAAACATACACGCGCTACAATTGAATGATTGATTGATTTTTCGTGTTTCCGGGCGCGTCAACTGCTTCGGTTATTAGTCCCGTTAGTGTAGTGCATGTTTTTTCCTCGGGAGATGGCCGTGATCTTCCCCCGCTGAATGGTGAGATCCGGCGCCAACCTACCGTCGGCTAGTGGGGTTTACCTCAACCAGGACTCTCCCACCAGCGGGGCACCGCCCCAGCCAGGACAGGCTCTAAGCTCCCGACCGGTCTCCGGGTGGCGTGGTCTGGTGCATGTTGAGTGGTGTGTAGGTTGAGGAGACGATAGGACACGGAAGAGGGAGGACAGATCGCGCGCGGTCCGTGGCCCATTTGGTAAGGTACTGCTACTGCATTCGCCTGGTGTAGATCGGAGAAACCACGGAAAACTACCGATCAGAGCAGCCGGCCGCTAGGATTCACCTCCAGACAGCGACTGAATTCGACCTAGCTGAAAACCTAGTGTCGAAAATCACGCGCTACAATATCACACATGTCGGGAGCATAGAACTTGATCCAGTTGGGGTGGTATCCGACTGAGGGAGATACCTGGAAGAGGAAACCAAGCAAGCGGGCCAGTAGGTCGGTTATTCGGTAGTCCAACGGTAGAGATACACCGTTACCTCCCGGAATATATAACCCACTGCACTTACGGAACTAATGATCATGTTAGTGGACGCGCTCGAACTCATTAAATAACCACACAGCCGCAACCATCAGAGGAACATGGAGGAAGAAGGCCTGCTTTGCAAGATGCGAATCCACAGTCGCAACCCTCACTGATTACAGTCTCAGACGTCTCCGATAGGCGGTCAGGCAGAACAGGTTATGTGACTCTTTTTCTTCCCAGCAAGGAACAACCTCACGAACTTTTTCTTTGAGATTTCAGTCCTCCCTGCTTTATTACCTCCGACTGATTCATTGATTGATTGATTGATTGATTAATAGCTCTGGGCGCGTTAAATGATACAGTCATTAATCTCGTAGTGGAAGTGTTTATTGCTGGAATTGGCAATGATCTTCCCCCTCTGGATGGCAAGATACGCCACCGACCGACGTCGGCTTGCGAATGTTTCCCCTAACCAGGACTCTCCCACCAGCGAGGCACCGCCCCAGCCGGGACAAGCTCTAAGCTCCCGACCACTCTCTCGGAATATGTGGTAGTGTAGTGCATGCTAGTGTAACTGTGTGTGAAAGGGGAGAGGATAGGATAAGTAAGAGGAAGGAATAATCACGCGCGGTCCGTGGCCCGTTTGTCAGGGTACTGCTCCGGCATTCGCCTGGTGTTGAGTGGAGAAACCACGAAAAACTACCCATCAGAGCAACCAGCCGCTAGAATTCTCTCCCAGACCGACTGAATTCGACCCAGATGAGAAGCTAGTGTCGAAAATCCTGCCACCGTCGGAACTTGACGCCAGGACCTCTCGGTCCGAGGCACTGCAGTGTGATCACATGATGGCCTGAGGCAGCTTTGCCGGTATTTGTCTTCGAAATTTCAGTCCTTCGTATATTATGACCTCCGTAACTAGTTAAGTATGGCAACGCCGCTCACGATTACGCGCCGGCACGTGCCAGGCAGCCAGCCGTAACCGCTCAACGGATGGCGGCGGCGGTGGGGCGGGCTGCCGTAGACGGAGACCGCGCGTCGAGCCTCCTCGCGTTTCTCTCGTTGCCGCTTGCTCCCGCCCCACTTCGCCCTGGCCCCACCGTCTCCGCCAGCTGGCTCCTCCCGGCCACGAGCTTCTTCTGCGCATCGCCTTGTCCCGTCCCGGTCTGCCCCTCCCCGCACTGCTCTGCCTCGCCCTGGGCGGTCCCGCCCCGCCCACCCCTACCCCGCATCAACCCACCCCGCCCCGCCACACAGCGCCCTGGTCCTTCCTGTCCTACACCGCCCCACCATGCTCCGGCTCGCTTCGCCTCAACCCGGCCTACTCCAATCAGCCCCGCCACGCACTACCCGCCCACTCCACCCGCTACCCCGCCCCACCCTGCTCCTCCCCGCTTCGCTTCGCCCCAACCCTCCCCGGCCTACTCCAATCGGCCCCGCCCCGCACCACCTCGCCCACTCCGTCCCACCCTGCCCCTCCCCGCTCCGCTCTGCCTCTTCCTAGCCCGTCCCGCCGCGCCCAACCCTACCCCACATGATCCCGCCTCCTCGCCGCAACGCCTGGCCCTTCCTGCCCTACCACCGCCCCACCATGTAAACCTCGCCCCAGCCCGGCCTACTCAATCGCCCCGCCATGCAACACCGCCCACTCCACCGCTACCCCGCCCCACCCTGCTCCTCCTTTTGCCTCCTTCAGCCGCCAACCTCCAATCGGCCCCGCCCCTGCCACCTCGCCCTCCGCCCTGCCCCGCCCCACCCTGCTCTGCCCACTTTGCCTCGCCTCAACCGCCCAACCTCCAATCGGCCCCGCCGCACCACCTCGCCCACTCCGTCCCACCCTGCCCCTCCCGCTCCGCTCTGCCTCTTCCTATTACGTCCCGCCGCGCAACCCCTACCCCATAGTCCCACCCGCCCCTCCCGCCACACAACGCCCTGGCCCGCCCGCCCTACCACGCCCCACCATGCTCCGCTCGCCTCGCCCCCCAGCCAGCCTACTCAATCGCCCCCGCCCTTACAACACCCCGCCCACTCCACAGTACCCCGCCCACCCCTGCTCCTCCTTCCTTCGACCCAACCGCCAGCCTGCTCAATCGGCCCGCCCGCACACCACCTCGCCCACTCCGTCCCACCTGCCCCTCCCGCTCCGCTCTGCTCTTCCCTGGCCCGTCCCGCCGCGCCCACCCCTCCCCACATGATCCCACCGCCCCTCCCCGCCACACACCGCCCTGGCCCTTCCTGCCCTACCACGCCCCACCATGCTCCGGCTCGCCTCGCCCCAACCCGGCCTACTCCAACAAGTGAAACGTATACACTCTACATGCTACGCACCCAGATAATTGCTTTTTGTAAACACTTACTGTAGTAGCGACCGAACAAAACAGCAGTATGGAGACATTTCACTAATAAAAAAAAGTATCTTAATACTCTGCGTGTTGAAATGATGCTGTCACGGTCATGTCACTGTGTCTGTCACTGTCAATCTGTCACCACACCAATCGAAACAACAGCATGAGTTGTAGCGGAAGATGGTGTACGTACTACTATAGACGCCGAACGTATTTTTCTATGATTTTTTCTAACAGATTTTTTTTTTAAATTTTAATTGCACACAACGCGTAACACAAATAACGGACTAGGATGGTTAGAAACCCACAACTATTGCCTGTGTTAAAAACACCGTTAACGTCCGTTATTCAATCTATATCGTCTTTAATAACAATATTAACCACAAAATACAGAGTGAAATTCACAGAAGAACAATTGCTAACAATAACAACATGTTCTGAAGCACGATAAGAATGAACACACTTGAATTTCTGTAACTAATATATCCTCTAGAGAAGAAAGTGTTTTTTGAACTCCATCAAATGTGATATTCCGCTTTTGCAGCCACTGGGGCAGGAGCGCGGAGGCGGCGGCGGATCCGGGGTCGATCCCCGCGCACACCCACTTCCAGCGCCAACGCCTCCCTCCCCCTCCCCCTTCAGGCCCGCTCCGGTCACGTAACTCGAGGCGTAATGGCGGCTCGCGGACTTTCCGCTACTTTCTGCCCACCTCGCGCTCCTCCGGTCGACCAGCGCTTCCACGTTCACCGCTCGTAACCCCTCTTGCCGCCCCTCCTCGCCCCACCCCCGACCCTCCCCCGATCCATCCCCGACCCCCCCCCGGCCCCCCAAGCCCCCGCCCCCCCCGCCGCCCGACCTGCTACAGTAACGAGTACTTAAAAGATGATGGAGGTTTACTATGCTAGTTTTTAAACGGTGGTCAGCTCAGAGGTGTAATTAGGTAGAGGAATCACAAAGTACGTCTTATGGAATCAGCGTAAAGGTCAGGGAAACATTAGATAGGTATACGGGACGACTGGAAATGAGGAATTTTTTTCTCCGAGGATGAAAACCTTGTTTGCGTTATGACTTACTGGACAATACCGTACAGTCCGTTTGAATGGAGAAAAGAAGATTGTGCAGATGGTACTCTAAAAAAGCTCGTTTGATAAGGAAAAAGAGAATCGCCCAAGCTGTAACGAGAATTACAACTGAATATGAACACACTCAGAAGCGGTACTAAGTTAGTCAACTAATAATTTTGTATCCTTTTGATATTAGAAAATAAGCAATGTCTACAATATAATATAAAGGCATATTAGTTCAAAAAAATAAAACAGAAATACAGATACTTTCAAAAGTGCAATATTAATTCTTTTCACAAGTATTGCGCTATTCCATAAGGGAAGCTTCCGATATCAGAGAAAGCCGACCAAAGGTTTAACACTTTCAGGGAGAGAAGAGGTAAGCCATAAAATTGTGAGCATGGAGAGGATCTGGCATTCCTATGATGTGAAAATACCTAGTATCTCATATCCGTACACTTTTCTCGTAACTACACAAGGATTACTTCAATACGTATAAATGTAGGATCTTCTGAGAGCATCTTCAGAGAGATTTAAGAGTTCCTTTTCTTATGAGATACTCCCTACAGTTTCACTGCAATGTTATACGTTCCTTTGTTTTTATGTTGTGGATTTACTTCCGTTGAGATGTAAGCCAACATGTCTCTTCTCTTTCATTTTTGAACTTCAGATATTGCGAACCGTTCCAATTTGTTTTCTATTTACTTTTTATATGTATTAAATATATTTAATTCTACCTACTTGCTCGTTTCGCGATTTATAAAATAGTGTTTTTATTCGAGGGTTGACAATCTCGCCTTTAGGGGATCTGGAGTCTTAATAAAATACAGATGAGAAATATTCATTACAGCAATAATAAACAAGACCATGTAATTTACTTCTGAAACTAATGTTTCACAAAACTCACTTAATATTTATAAGCATTTTGTCTTACATATTGACTAGGAATCACGTAGATAATAACACAACTGATAACACAAACACACAATAAAATACAGAAACCTACTAAATCTAGTAAGAGACAATTCAGGCATTATTTACAGCACGTCAGAAAATCCATTTTCCCAAGTCATGCATCTCGTCTATTCAAAGTTGTAAAACTGGCCATCTTTCAAACCGTTTTTACATGTGAATACTGTTTCTCTTTGCCAGAAAACTTGATCGTCTATAGAAACATTTGTGTCATAGTTGATGCTGAAGTAGCCATATCACTTGATCGACGTTTTTTGCATGCTTCTGAAACCACACTTATAATTTTTGTAGAGTATCGTGCACTAACAGCAACGCATCTACATCCGAGTCTCGCCTTTGATTGAATGATTGCTCACCGCAAAATTTCTTTTTTCAATCTCCTTCAATCCAATTTCAAACTCCACTTCTGCAAAATCTATTTCACATTCATTTTTTCTCAAACATTTGAATCTGTGAATTATCTCAAGCAATTTATTTGAGCCTCATATTGTTACATCTTTGTTTCTGAGTATCACTTCTTCTGTTTGTGTCTTGTGATTGGTTGATCATCATATTTTGTTTACTTAAACGCAGTCATAAAGAAAAATATGAATTTTGGGGATTTTGATATTTCCAAATATTTAGCGCTTTCGTAATAAAATATTTAATCATTGTAAAATATACTCCTTTAAAATATTTCCGTTCTTCCTTCATCTGCATCTGTCAAAATGGAAGTTATTTTATTTATGTTAAGAGATCATCTAGACGATTCTGATTTCACTGCTAGAGAAAAAATCAATGTTTCTTGTGCTGAAAAATTTATTTTCTATAGCTAGTTACGTGGCTAATGTATTTTGTTTGTTAGCATGAGAGGGTGATTGATTTCGAACAAGTATTAACTTCGACGCTGATTTCTGAAAAATGACATTTTTGAACACATTAGTCTCATTATCTCTGAAACTAATGAAGTGATAATTTTCAATTTTTGTAGACCAATTAACCAATAATAAATATATGGTACCAGTAAAAGATGAAATAATAGAAGTAGTAAGTAATAGATGTACGACTAAGAAGAAGAGCGAAATGCGGTTTTCTCTTAACATAATGTATGAAGTGCTATTCTTATAAAACTTAAGTGTAGTAATAGAAGATTATCAACAACAGGGGAGCTTTCGGGAATTTCTGTCTGTCACACGGTCAATAGTACTGAATGAAAAAAAAAAATAATTACCGTAGTAATATTGTACTCACATTTAAAAGGCAGAAAAGTAGTAACAACAAAAAATATACAATTAGAAAGTACTTAATTGTATCTTTGTCGCCAGGATCCCACTGTGCGAGTTTCATTCACATAACTAGCCATATCTCATAACACCGAACACATATAAATGACGTCACGAAGTTGAAAAAGATGCGTGGTCACATCATTCGGAAACATCCCTCCTACACTGTAGCCACGCGTTTTCAGCGTTTATTACATCCTAATTTTGCAACACGGCTCAAGTAATTGATCAATTCGTCTTGGCAGCGCCCAGCTCCGTTTGACATTCGTGATAAATGAATGGTAATGCGTTTCTGAAGACCATCTACTACACCACCTCCACACACACACTGATTAGTATAGCATTTAGGTTTCTCTCTGGGTTTATTATTATGGTTTATATGTATATATATATATATATATATATATATATATATATATATATTGAAATAAACTGAATATATTTAAAACAAACTACCTGAGTCGAGGAACCTGAAAACAAATATCTTCTATCTTGCTACTTCATTGTAGAATTGGCTCAATGAAAATCATATATTCATTTCACAAAAACATGGAAATTTATTAAACAATTTAAAACAATTTTTAGTATTGTATAAATTTACCTAATATAAAATTAAACGTTTGTCATGACCGTTCCAACCTTATGTTTTCGCGCGCTTTTGGACCATCTTTATCCATCTCTCACGCCGCCGTCCTCAGGTCCAGACACCATATTCTCTCTTCTTTTCTCGGACGCACACTTCAATCACCGTTCATCAGATCAATAAACTATTTGCTGCTAATATTCCAGTCCAATCACTGACAACTTCGCCCAAACCCTCAATGTCCCTCCAACTCGTTCACATGAAATATTTTAAGCTCCACTGTCACACTTAGTGTTCAAATTTTGATGTTCTCTCAATATCCATTCCTAGTAGATGCTTATAAGTCCCCAAAGAAAAACTCCTAACATTAATTGGCGCACGATCCGTTCATGAGCACGACATCAGTCAGAATGCATGTCCCTCGTATTCTTTCAGCCCTGCAAAGCTCGGTCCATTTTTCGATTGTTTATTTGCAGATAACACTTCGTACCTAGCCAATCTCTAAATTTCTTGCAAAACGAACTAGCCGTCTTCACGACTGTCACTGCTTTTTCGGCCAATCCTGAATTCTATACAGAATTAACTAGCCGTCTCCGCGATTGTCACTGCGTGAATATGTTGACCTTGACGACGGCTCGCTTACCGTTGCTATGCTAGCATATTCATGTAATTAATGCCCTTTAATTGACGCCATTTATAATAAATATTGTATTAATATTCAGTGACATATTGGTATGTCACAATATATCTGGTTTATTATATGTACAATGGAAGTTGAAATTTTTCTGGCACGAATTTGACTTGTTTTTCAAAGGTGCTCGGAAGCTACCATGACGTGCAAGCTACTAATTTTGAATCTGCTATTCTTTATAAATTAATCATGGAATGGAAGGCGTAGTTTTGTAACGGTAGTTCCTGAGCACTCTATGCAGAGAAAGTATTGGAGGCTAATTACATATGTAGACATTTAATTTTATTTTTTAATTTCGTGTTCTCACCTCTAAAGGCATACTTTGAGGAACATTGGAGAGTTCAGTTTTGCATTCAAGGCCGATATAACTATTTTGGCGGATGATTACGATGGTAAACGTAATTCAAGTCAATGTAAACAAAACAAAACCGTTCACAATTTCAGTAATTCAACAATTGTAACTAACAACTTCAGAGACGATAATACAGAAGAACAAGCGACAAAAAAATTGTTTAAAAGAGTTCTTTCTAAAAATTGAAACTTGAAATTAGGAGATGAGTATACGAAAAATAGTTGTATGTGCCTCGGGCAGAAAATAAAAGATTTTGGATTCGGTAATTTACCAACCTCAGTTCAGCCGAGCTTCAGGTGGTTAACATCACTTCCATATTCATTCTTCGTCCTTGATATATCACTATGAATGCTGTCTTTTCTTAAGATAGTTTGCTTGCTTGTCTTTTCTTAAGATAGTCTGACGTTTTATCACATCGTTACTGAGTGTTGCCCTTCTATTAATCACAATCCTCTGTCAAGTATTTAAGAAAGCTCCGTACATCCTCCCCTTAAAAAATTTCTAGAAACAATTAGTGTCATAACCAAGTTTGGAAAAACATCTTTTGGCTCGAGAATCCCATAATGGTTTTTCGGCGTCTCGAAACTGTTCGCACAAAATTTAAGAGCAATTGCTCAAATGGTTTACAAGCTTTTATGGAACACACACATTTATTTTTAAGTTTTAAGTCAAGGTTCTCTTATGTATTGAAGAGGAGTGAAAGATATAATGAAAAAGTAGTACAGTACCAAATAGTGGTGTAAAATTAAGGGCACTGAAGTACTCTGTGCAAGGTAAATATACGATTACACTTGAGAATATTTAAATAGGATAGCTATAACCCAATGTGAATGTGTGTTGTTTATTTCACGATAATTTTATGTATTAACCTGCAAATGTATATCTAATTAATATGCATTTAAATTGAATTTTTATGCCAGAAAACTCCTATCAGAAATAAATCTTTCTAGAATAATGAAAAAATATCCCTCAACTCTCAGAAAGTATACGTTTGACGGTACAAACGTATACTCTACTGTTGTAGAGTCTACTACCTTCGAAACGTTTTCTTCGCAAGATTGTGACTTGAAAAAACGTCGAGCCTAACCTTTGGACTACAGGCAAACTGGTTGCTTTGTAGTAATCTCGTATTGAGAGACGCTTAAGTAAGATGTCAAAGAGCGCCGCGGATGCCCCCTAACCAGCCACAGAGCTGACAATAATGAGAGAGTGAATTGAAAAGACATTTCGTTTGGAACAATGAAGCGTGGTAAAAGCTTCGTGTGCCTAATAGAATGAAGTGTATTCGTGCCCACTTTTACTCTTGATGACAGATTACGTTTTCCACTGGAACGCCGAACAGAAATGAACATTTTAAGAAGTTACATGCTCTTTGAGAATAACTTAAGTTTTAACTTATATTTCTCAAATGTGACCCCATAGCCACGTAGCAGAAATAATGTTACAAATGATTGACGGTTGTTCAAAGAACTGACTGCCCCAGCCGGAAAACAACCACGAATATCCCGGTTGCTCTAGTCCAGAGAAACTAGGTATACAGGGAGATTCGTTTCTCGACTGGGGCAGTCAATTCTATGCACAGTCAAACTTTAATAATAATAATAATAATAATAATAATAATAATAATAATAATAATAATAAAATAATAAAATTTCTAATTTATATTTAACATATCGTTCCCGCCGATATAAAACGAATGACTTTCATTATTGAAAATAAAGTTTTTAAACAATAATTATATCGTTTCCCAATTTAATAATTTAAAATTGACACGATATATTAAAACTACATGGGTAAAAAAATTGTTTAAATTTCGTTTGATTATAAAATCACTATATACTTAGTCTTTTTGGGAAGTGATAAAATCCGAGGAAAACTTACCTCGCAAAAATGGATTTAGCCATTCACTTTACGAGTGCAGCGTCACCGTTTTAAAGGGTGGGAGTGGAGAATAAAGAACGCAGATGTCTTCATTGACATTTCTGCGACTCCGGAGTTCAAACCTGGGAAATCCCGCCACAGTTGAAAGGTATTGAACGTCATGTCAAAAATTGTTTTAAAGTAGCAACGAGAAACAAATCTGAAGTGACGAGAACAATGGTGAAATTCGTGATGTGAAAACGTTTCTATATTGTATACCGGAGACTACTCAGCAGTTATGAATATAAGTCAATATTATTTTGATTGCTATCTTTCTACCTGAAGTAAGAATAAAAAAGATTCTACGTTGTTGTATATATGCATCTTTCCTTCGCCTACGAACAAAAGTAATTCTTAAGTTATTATTTTTTTAATGAATAAAACTATTGCTGGGTGTCATATTAACTTATTTATTTAATTTAATTAAAAATACACATATTTGAATTTTCAAATTATGCTTAAATGTATATATCAGTAAATATTCACCAATGATAAATAAAAATTAATTTTGTTTTGGTCTCATTCTAAAATGCCCACACCAGAAAAAATAATAGCATAATCACAAATGAAGCACTTATTGTCTACAATAAAACCACTCTATTACGGATTGGTAAAATGCCTTCTGAAGAGAGATTTCTGTTAAAAAAAACAGTTTCTGACAATAAGTTCTTGTCCCGATTCCAGAAAATAGTTCGCTATGAGACATAGCTCCTTTTGGAGAGGTGACGCAAGTCTTGAAAACACAATTTGTAATTTTAAAGCGGTCAACAGGAAAGTCAAGGGAATATGTTCTTCGTTATTGAGATTTCTCAATCGCCTTATGAGAATACTTAAAGAGTGAAAACGGATAGCTGTAAGTTCAAGATAGGTTCTAATCTTTATGAATATATTTACACTTAAGAGTCATATAGGAACAACTTTAGAAAGTGTGTGGAAAGTTCTAGAAAACATTGTAATTCACAAGAAGCCTTCACGAAACTTATAGTCTCTCGTTGTAACTTGTTGGCGAATGAGCGCAATTTATACGACTGAACACTAAGATGACCACTATAATCCATTCCAAACATTTACAACAATCGAGAATTGATTTACAGTTCTATTATTATGTGAGCGAGTGCATCATTGAGACAAGAATTATGTTATTTCTTTGCTATTAAGTAGTGAATTTAAAAGTAAGTGAAAGTAAATTTACGTTTCTGTTTTTATGGAAATGATAGTTCGTATGGTTAGAAGGTGCCTAGAATGTCTTCTATTCTTCAAACTATTATTATGGAAGTTAAGAAGACATTCTAAAGTTTTAAAAATGCCTTCATTATATATGTTTTATTGTTATAAATTACACCTAAACAATTTATACCAAAACTTGCAAATAACTAATTAAAGATAGTGTATACTTTAAATTGACTAAGTAAAATTAAAACCAATGAAACAGGCTTGAAGGATGAAGATAAGATACAATTGTTCAGTTATTCGTCCATCTTTTCAGTCTTCACTTTATGTACACACTGTCGATCTAGTTACTATTTCTTACAACAGTTCTTAGCTACTTTTTTAAATTAAAAGAGAAAGTCTGTCATTCGTTTAATATTACCTTTCACCTTCGACTGGTAACGAGTGACCTTAGACAAATACAACGTGAGAACGTTTCCCACAACACGAAAAGTGGAGGAATGTGTAATTGTAAAGAATCTAGTGTTTTGTTCATGATATGACTTCTTAGGAACAAGTCATTACTCAACACAAACTAGAACCCTGTATTTCACAAATTGCTAGAAGAGGAACAGCAAGACGGACAGGAAAAGGAAGTGTAAGGAGGGACAGGAAAAGCAGGAGGATGATGGCGTGCACACGGGTAGTGATTTCACTTCCACTTTTGGGATCAGAAACAGTAAAATTCAGACCATTCACTTCTTATTCTGCGTTTTGTAAACATAGAGGGTTTGACCATTTGACGACGTTCTCCATATTCCTTTCTTTTATTATTGATAGTTATCATTCACTCCACCATCGTCGCTTACACTAACATGCGCTACACTACCAGATATTCCGGGAGACCGGTCGGGAGTTTAGAGCTTGTCCGCGGGGCGGCTGCCCGCTGGTGGGCGAGTCCGGTTAGGGGAAACCCCACTAGCCGACGATAGATCGGCGCCGGATCTCGCCATCCAGCGGGGGAAGATCACCGCCATCTCCCGAGAAAATCATGCACTACACTAACGGGACTAATGACCAAAGCAGTTGACGCGCCCGGAAACACGAAAAAAACAAACAAACAAACAAACCATCATCGTTGTCAAGAATGAAATATTCCGACCATCTTCGCCATGATCCCACAAAACCGATAAAAATCACAGCAACAGCAAACGACCAACAACAATCACAGCCGACCACAATCTGCAACCTACAGAAGAGCGAGCCTTACCGACTATTCCTATGAAATGAAGTAATTATCAATATTGTATTAGTAGTTCATCACTATTCCTATCTAGTCGAAAGGTGACGGGATGGTACAGCCGATCTTGTTCTCCTCCAACGCTATCACCAGTCACTGTCACCATTTCCCTGGGCAGCAGCCTTGTGCCAGTGGCAGCGCGTGAGAGCCTTTCGCAGGCTGGGAGGGGAGAAGGCGGCAACGCCGGCCCGCGAGGCAACGCAGGGCACGCGGCCGGCCGATGCACTTCCTCAGGCCGTGGGCCGCGGCCGCCGCCTTCCCTCACAGCTTCGCGGCCCCACCGCTGTCCCGCCCGCTTTCGCCCGCATCGTCCTCCCCGCCCCGCTCCGTCCCGCTCCGCCTCGCCCCGCCCCGCCTCGCCTCTCCCCGCCCCGCCTTGCCCCGCCCCGCCTCGCCCCGCCCCGCCTCGCCCTGCACCATCCCACTCTGCACCGCTCCTCCCCGCTCCGCCCCGCCCCGCCCCACTCCGCCCCGCTCCGTCCCGCTCCACCCCGCTCCGCCCCGCTCCGCCCCGCTCCACCCCGCTCCATCCCGCTCCACCCCGCTCCACCCCGCCCACCCCGCTCGCCCGCCCCGCCCACCTCGCCCGCCCGCTCCACCTGCCCGCCCTGCCCCTCGATCCGCCCCACTCGTCCGCCGCCACCGCCCACGTCCCCCCCCGCTCGCGATACGAACCTGCGCCATCACTTCGCCCCTCTCGACAATGACGCCGCTCACCGCTTGCGCCAATGGGGCAACCCACTGGGGCGCTTCGAGCCCAAAGGAGTGCGTAGAAACTTGCAGGAGGTGAATGTTGGGTTTTCGCCAATTGAAATTCAATTCCAAATGCACTTCGGTTCAATATAAATCTTTCAATGAAAAGTAATATTATGAGTCTGTCAGAGAATTACCTAGTCCCTGCTATAGTGGAAATTTAAGTGCTTGTTTTCGCTACGAACAGCTTAATAACAAGATCGCTACATTAACGGTGGTGTTAAAATTATCTATTCATCGGCTGTATTTTATGTAACATTCACTTCATAAGAAGTGCATAAAATCAAACCTTTCAAAATTTCAAGATTCTCTCTATACGAAAGTTTCTCATCGCTAGTGCCGGTGAACACTGCGAAAAATTGGATCAATAGGTGTGTTTAAGAAATAAATGAAGATAAGACGTGCTCTATTTTTGTGTGAATCAAAAATCAATTTCTGAAACCATGATTCACTCGAATGAATCTCTTTACTCAGACAAAGATAGCAGAATGACGCTGCCTACATTAGTACAATTGCATATGAAGGTATCTATGTCTCTCGAATTGATTTATAATAGTTATATTAATTTATTGCTAATTTGCAAACCAAAGTAATATTTATTGGAGGACTGGGAGAAATTCCCTTTTGAAAAGCATTTTCCTTACAGGGTTTTGCGGTGACGGTTACTCAAAAACTGAAAAAAAATCTTTAATATCTATTTACTTTTATCCTCATATTTAAAAAAAAACTTTTATCCTTATATATTTTTCAACATTGTCGGGAAATTGTCTTCAAGTTTTGAATGCCACCCAACCAGTCACTGGTAGTAGAGGCTTGATTATATGACATTCTGAACAACCTCTGAAGAAATTATGTCTTACAACTTAATTACCACTTTCATAATTACGACATCTTTCCCTAGTGGATTGTTTTATTTTGCTCTGCTGAAATGATTTTTTAAAAATTAGCAAATGATCTGGTCTTTCGTTGTTACACTAGGCCTGGACAGCATTTTTTTTACTGAACTCGGAAGCAGCGTGCGAGCAACTAACTTCAATAGAGCAAATTCAAATATAGCAAGCGAAGAAAGGTAGGGATGAGAGTCATTCGAGGAGTGGGACCGCCAATAGGAATGCGCAATTCGAACCGTAGCATGTGGATTGAAATAGCAATGGACGAGAATATGGACTGTTACATACACTTCACGTAATATTGCATTTTATTTTGGAAATTTTTGTTGTCGATATATCACAATGTGAAGTATGAACCTAAAAGGAATTAGACATACTTACATATTTGATTTGGATACCAGTATTATAATTGCTATAAAATAAATATTGAATTTTCTATAACAGTAATAAATTATTTTATTCTTAACTATGTTTAATAATTAATACGGTTCTATCAAAGCAAAAATTCTTATTCTTAAAAAATCAAGATTACTTTCTGCTTTAATTTCCGTAAGAGTACATCATATACATTTCTAATTTCAAATCAACGAACACTCTTCATAATCGTGTTCGACATCATTCAAAAAGATTAAGCTCTTTGTATTCAATTTAAGAAGACTCATAATAATGGCATGAAATATCAAAAGAGGTTTGCTCGTTGGTATTTCTTAATGAGTTTCGTAGAGATAAAAAATATATGTAATCACAAATATATGAGATGTCAAATTGTCTTCGTGCAATTGAATTTATTTTATATTATCAATCTCTATGTGATAAACTGCTCTCAATATTCTCAGAGTTTTCCTATCATTTGAGGTTGTAACATGTCTAGTGAATAATCAATTATCAAATTGAAATTTTTGTTAGGTAAAATAACAAATACATTTTTAACATAGGCCTCTGTGTTAATTAAAATTATTTTAAAAACAAAGTAAAATAAATAATAAAATTTGTCAATCCATAGTAGCACACAAAAGAACATAAACATTAAATATTGCCCTTTTAGCAAGAAATACGGTAGATTGCCTATTTAAATAAAAAGGAAATTTCACACCAAATCATTTCACAGCATGCATCATTGCATTGAACACCCAGGCATTCAATCTACGCCCCGCGACGACTCCTTTGTGCAGATGGGGGCACTCCCCCCAAAGGTGCCAACCCCCACTACTTGCACTTTCGCCGCCCTCGCGGGCAGAATGCCCAGGCTCTTGAGTGCAGAATGTCCACGAGAACAAGCGTCGTGTGGGCCTGTCTTACACGTATAACTACGTAATGGAACATTAAAAGCATCACTGGTTGCTTCCTGCAACTCTTCTGAAGCAATGATTATTTACTGTTAATAATGTATTTCAAATGTATGGAAAAAATACTGATTGCAAGAAAATCCATAGAACAAGAGGCACTACTTCAAATTTCATTTTTATTTGTTGACTGCACTTCTCCGAGGAGGAACGATTCAAGTGAAAGTCAACAGACTGGTTTCGTTGAAAATAACTACGCCTCATTCTTGTATTCAATTCGAAATAAGCAAAACACGGAATTTGCTCTGAGAATAAAAAGAGTCGATACGTCACGAGTTTCTCCGAGCAGTACACTCTGTATTAGGTATATCTTGGCCGATCGAAGCTCGATTTGAATTCACTCAGAATAAGAGATTCTAACCTTCATTTCACCTAGTGATGAGATGTAATGAAATTCATTCGCGGTGCTTAAAAATATATTTCCTGAGAGGTATGAATCATGTCATTCATGTGTAATTTATTATGATGACTGTGTCTGTCATGTGTTCGATCCTGAAATGTATTAATGATTTGATCATTTCCTGTTTACGGACACGTTGGCAATTAGACCCGCAAATGCGATGCAATTTATACATCACGAGACGGCGATGCCCCTTTTCCGGTAGAAAGTGAAATCAGGTGCCGACCTAAATGTTGGGTTGCGGGGGATTCCTTTTTCAAGTATTTCCTACCAACGGGACACCACCCCTTGTTGGAACAAGCTCTACGGTCTCTAATGGTCTCCCGCAATGTGTTATAATTTAATGCGTGTTTGTGTACAAGGGAACACGCTGGGATATGGAAGAAGATATTGATCGGAGACACCACGAATCACAACAGATCAGAACAGCTCGTCGCTAGAATTCCCTCGAAATAGATGTTGACTTCTATCTAGTTACATAGTGTCGCAAAATCGACCTCCGTTGGGATTCGAACCTCAGGACTTCCAGTTTAGAGATACTGTAGTGATAACAGCCGTTGCCATCCGCTATCCCAACAGATGAAAATGATTTGATGAAGATGATTCAAGATGATTTCAAGAAATGGTATGAATGAAGGAGCAATAGTGGATTCTGGGGAAACGGGAGGAGAACCAGAAAACATCGAATTCAATTTTTTCTCAACAAATTCTACACTGATGGCGGACTGAATTGAATCGTGGACTCAACAGTGAACGTTGAGCTGTCTCCACCGAACAGGATGCCAAAATATATTACACATAACCTTCGGGCGTTACCATAGCATATATATATATATATATATATATATATATATATATATATATATACACAGATATATATAACGAATAGAGCAAAATAAACCTGAATAAAGCAAAATTAAATCATACCATTGGATCTTGGTTTTACTGAAGACAAATAAAAAATACTTTCATTTCTTATTTTAAGTATTCTGTATTTTAAGTGTTTGTGTTCCGTAAAAATTTTTAACTTCATTATCTGTTAATATTTATTGGTCAATATCAGGAGCATATGCCCCAGTTTACCAAATGTGTTTCTAAATTCTTAAAAGCGATAGGTTCTACAGTATTTTAACTGCTTTTGTAATAAAAAAAGCTCAGATGAGTTTAGAGAAACAAACTTAAAAACGTAATGACACACTAATAATATTGCAACTGAAAATGTCTTGTCAACCGATATTGCATGTCGGGTCTTATTCGCGTGACATGTGCGAAGAGATCGATTGCTATTCAAACGAGAGAGGACTCATTAGAGACGAGCGCACGCCGCTTAACAGCTGCAGTAGCAGCGATGTGCGCACAGGCACGTGTTCTCCGCATGAATGCGATTACAACACCCTGAGACGGCGCAGTGAGACGGGGAGGGGCAGACGGCGCCTGTCTGACCCCGAATGGCGCGGCATTTGCAGAGGGGGAAGGGAAGAAGGAGGAAGGGTGAGGCCATTGACTAAAGAGGTTCTTTTACTCTATGGTCTAATTATTTCCTATACGGTGAGGTAAGTTCCAACACGAACAGAGGAGCACAGAACAATATTTTGAGAACAGTGAATGAGCATAGAGAGAATTGAATTGAATTGAATTTTGCCTTATTTTACGTGGCGAGACTCAGGCCATGAGGCCTGCTCTTTCGCCTGACCACGCAAATTTCGTTACGCTCCTTTCACCAATCATGGGAGAAAGAAGGTATTACTTGGGGAAGAAGGTATACGCTAACCGCTACACCATCGCCGCCGGCGCCGCCGAAGGAGGGTAAGCGACGAGGGAGTGTAGAATAATAATGGGAGAGACAGTGACGGAGTGACCGATGGCGGGGTGAGGCGATGAAGGGGGAGTGGGAGAAAGGTGGGGGTTCATGACAGAGGGGAAGTGGTGACGAAAGGAGAGTTAGTGGAAGCCGGGAGAGGAATGAGACTGACAAACCGCTACGCCGGCGAGCAGGAAACACATGCAGCAAGAGAAGAAAACAAGTGTAATAAGACAGGACATTGCGGGAAAGATTGTTCAAAATCAGAAATATCGGAACACGCAGGCGTGACTCAGAAAGAGAAGCTGAAAATAAGTTTAAGAGGAGATTGTATCGACAATCAGAAGTTTTCAAATCAGAATGGTAGATCAGGAATCAAGATGCATCTAACTAGACGGTACAGACCGTTGTCACCTAAAGAATGCAGGAACCTGCAAGACGACGATAATTGCGGGGGAAGAGGCTACAAAATTAGGCTACAGAACGTAGGAATACAATGAATGAACAACGCCATTTACACACCAGTTGCAGTGGGGAGAATCAATTTATTGTTACTGATTTCAGGCATGGCAACTACTATGGTCATTACTCCGTAAGTGTAGTGCTTGTTTTTGTCCGGGAGGTGGCGGTGGTCTTCCCCCACTAGATGGCGAAATCCGGCGTCAATCTACTGTTGCCTAGCAGGGTTTTTCCAAACCAGATGTCTCCCCGGGGCACTGCCCCAGCCAAGACAAGTTCTAAGCACCCGACCGGTCTCTCGGCATATGTGGTAGTGTAGTAAAGTGTGTGTGTGTGTGTGTGTGTGTGTGTGTGTGTGTGTGTGTGTGTGTGTGTGTGCGCGCGCGCGTGTGAAGTGTGATGATATGACAAGGAAGAGGTAGACAAGACCCCGTGCGGTCCGTGGTCCGTTTGTTAGGGTACTGCTCCAGCATTCGCCTGGTGTTGATCGGAGAAACCTCGGAAAACTACCGACCGTAGCAGCCGTTCACTAGAATTCTCCTCCAGACAGCGACTTCATTCGACTATACTATCTCATGTCGAAAATCCTTCCACCGTGGGGAGTCAAATTCTAGGACCTCCCGGTCAGAGGGACTGCAGTAACATCAGCTGATGCCCTGAGCCATCTCTCCCGGCCAGTGAGGAGAAAGACACCAGAAGTCATGAATGTAAACGGAGAACAGATTGTGATGGAGGTGGTTTGATTGATTGATTTTTTCGTGTTTCCGGGCGCGTCAACGGCTTTGGTCATTAGTCCCGTTAGTGTAAAGCATGTTTTTCTCGGGAGATGGCGGTGATCTTCCCCCGCTGGATGGCGAGATCCGGCGCCGACCTACCATCGGCTAGTAGGGTTTCACCCTAAACCAAACTCTCCGGCGGGCACCGCCCCAGCCTGGACAAGCTCTAAGCTCCCGACCGGTCTCCCGGAATATGTGGTAGTGTAGTGCATGTTAGTGTAAGTGTGTGTGTAAGGGGAGAGGATAAGATAATGAAAAGGAAGGAAATATCGCGCGCGGCCAGTGGCCCATTTGTTAGGGTACTTCTCCGGCATTCGCCGGGTGTTGATCGGAGAAACCACGGAAAACTACCGATCAGAGCAGCCGGCCGCTAGAATTCTCCTCCAGACAGCGACTGAATTCGACCTAGCTGAAAAGATAGTGTCGAAAATCCTGCCGTCGTGGGGAGTGGGAACCTAGGACCTCCCGGTCAGAGGCGCTGCAGTGACATCAGTTGACGCACTGAGCTACCTCTCCCGGTGATGATGGAGGTGGTGTTACAGGTAGAGTTACGGATGGAAACACGAAGCAGAAGAAGCAGAAGCGAGCGGCGCTGAGAAGGGGCGTGGGGAAGTGACGGGCCGGGCCGAGCGTCGTGGGCGAGAGACGAGGCGGTGCTGAGCGGCGGAGGCTCACCTGGTCGTTGGCATTCGCCGACTGGGAACCCGTGCCTTTACGGCGCGCCGGTGACCGGTCGGGCGGCCCCGTAAAGACCTGCATCACTCCTCAGAGCTCGAAGCATTATGACACATCGCGGTTTCATTGTACAAGCAGTTGCGCGAAAAAATGCATTCGTAACTCACGTTGTGAGATTTTTTAACCAACATTAATATTATTTTATTGTTCATTTCCTAATTATTCAAATACTGTATTAATATGAGCATCAAAATGTACGAATAATTTAATATCTTCACAAGAGTAATAATATAATAATAATAATAATAATATTATTATTATTATTATTATTATTATTATTATCTGAAGATATCTGAAGAAATCTTTATGTCCATGCAGAATAAAAAGAGTTCGCACCAGAAACAAGGCGAGATCATGTACAGGATGTTCGGGAAGTAAACGTTGCAAATTGCAAAAGTAAGCTCGTAAGACAATTTAAAGCATGTTTCGTCTAATACACCACTTCGAAATTCTGAATGGCTAAGACCTAACAAGTACTTAAAAGGTGGTTTGAAAAAATACTTTCTAGGCAAAAATGTGCATTGCAGAATCATAGAAACATCCCAGAAACATGTAAATTGTTTTTATTTACAAAAGAAATGAATATATTTGTTCAGAGAGAAAAATTAAATAAGAAATATAAATACAGTAAAAAATGTGTAAGTTGGG
Organism: Teleogryllus oceanicus; assembly: GCA_964035755.1. Lineage (NCBI taxonomy): Eukaryota > Metazoa > Arthropoda > Insecta > Orthoptera > Gryllidae > Teleogryllus > Teleogryllus oceanicus. The sequence continues at coordinate 182,444,859 of CAXIVR010000002.1, read as the reverse complement.
TAATTTTTGTGTGTGTTAAGTTTTCTTTCTGAACAAATATATACATTTCGTTTGATATAATAAACAATTTACATGTTTGTAGAGTGTTTCTATGCTTTTGCAATGAAAATTTTTGCCTAGAAATAATTTTTTCAAACTAACTTTTGAGTGCTTATTGGGACACAGCCATTCAAAGTATCTAAATAGTTTATTAGACATAACAAGCCTTAAATTATTTTAAGTGCTTATTTTCGAATGTTCGACGTTTCCTCCGCGGACAGTGTGTGTTTAAGTCACGAAGGTAGCGGTTTTTTGGCCTCACTTAAGTTGCTGGGTCGAAGCAGTTTACAAACTGCATGATAATATGGGAGACCAGGTATTCAAGAAAGTCGTTATCGAGAGTTACTATTTTCAAGGTAGATAGCAGAAGGTTCGTTCCAATTGTCTCCACAACTCTCAATCAGGCGACAGATTGGTCCCTCAGCGCCATTGCACCAGGGCGCTGCCACTCTCAGATAGAGCAAAGGAGAGAAGGAGAAAGAGGTAAAAGGAAAAAGGTAGACAAAGATAAAACTGAAGAGGAAACGAAAGCGATCGGAAATAAAAGCAGAGTAAAACAGCTAGAAGGAACGAAACGTAGAGGAACGGAAAGCGGGGAAATCAAAGAGGGAAAGAAAGAAAAGGAAACAGGCGTTTATACAAAGTTAAGAAGAAAATTGATTCAAATTGCTGAACTGATGAATTGATTTGAGTGAATATCATATACACTAATTTTTTCCTGGGAAAACTACTAGAGTTAAAGAGAAATGAATGTCCTCACGTATACCTTACTTTCAGTATACAAATGGGTCTTGAGGTCGCAATCGGCATTGCCCGCCGACTCGTTCATTGTCGTCTGCGTACTCGGCATCGCCTCCAAAGTCATCCACCGCCAACGCGACTTAAATGTCCTTGCTTCGAGCACGATGAATACAATGTCTTCATCTTGACGAATGTGTGACAACAGCTCCCCAGTAGTATATAAAATGTCCGCAATAAAACGTCTATAAACCATAGCATTCTTCAAACTCGCAGACGTTGGTAATAAAAGTGCTAGAGTGCAAACAAAGTGGCAGTCTTCAAGTGCGTTTCTAATTTAATAGCTCCGTATCTTAAACAGTCCCTGTCGCCTCTTCTGCATTCACCTTTTTTGAGACAACTTACAATATGCTCAAGCGCTACTTTCTCGGTTTGATAGACTGATCTGGAAAATAAAATTAGACATTACATTCTATGACGGATTGAATTCCAGTGATATTCCACAATGAACTGGTATACAGTTCAAATATCGGTAAGATTGTATTGTCACGAAATCTAATATTCAACCAACCCTCATACTTTTGAAATTGTTCAGAAATAGGGTTAAAGCAACTTCACGTGTTTCTGAAACATTACTCCCATTGTTTAGTTTTAAGTACCAAGATCCTTGCACTTTTGAGACAAAACGTAATGAAACTTTGAAATGACCAAAACTTACTGACCAAAACGATTTCGGTTGATAGGGAAGTGGAACGTAATGTGTTATTCTTTCCCATAAAATTATTCTTGAAAGGAATAATTCTTTCAATTTATAGTCAAGGAAATAAAACTTAAATTTATTGGGATACTAGAACATGTTTCTTTTATACATCAAGCCTTCTCGCCCAACTTCATCAATTTGACTAATGTTGATCATATATTATTAAGAAACACTAAATAAGCTTCCATATATTGTAATTAGGATTTGTTTGTTCATTAATGGTCTCATGGACAAGGTTTAATGAATAACTTAACTCCTATTATTGATGGAAGAAATTTACTGTAGTAGCCTTACTAGGCATTTCATTACTACTTACATTTGTCTGTGGATGACCGTCGCGGTGTAAGCATCGTCCCTTGGCGCTCCGAGCTAGGCAGCAGGTAGTTTCTTTTGCAGGTAGCCACCGTTATAACGTTCGCAGTCAACGATCGCCTGACGCTGTAGAAGCCCGAAAGTATATTTTGCGTACTTTACCATTCAGTGAAATTATGTGCATCTTTCTTCTTGAGTTTCATTTGTATTCTTACTTATCTTACTCTTACTTGATCTGAGATCCGCTCTACTGTTCTTTTAGTTTTCTACTCCTCGACCACTCTCCACGAAACTTCTCTCCTAGTGTCTTTTTCTGATCTGACTTTCTGCTTAATTACTTCTCTTAAGATGACGAAGAGCAACAAGAACGCATCTAGTGCCAATATTGATCTTGAAACCAAAATTACGGAGCAAGTGAATGAGGCACTGGATAAGGTAGTAACTTCGCCACTTTCTTACGCTCTTTGGCATCTGTACTAACTGAACTGGTAGCTAAGCAATTGGAAGACTCAATGAATTTCAATGCTAATCTTGTGCAGGTTTAGAGAAAAACTGGCTGAACGTGACCGTGAGATTTCAAATCTCAAATCTCAGTTAGAAGAAAGACAGACCAGCTCGAGATGTACTCACGCCGAAACTGCTTGCGGATATTCGGTGCGAAGAAAATGATAATGAAGACATCGACAAGCTGGTCATCGAAGAAGTCGCCAAAGATAAGTGTTAACTTAACCTTGCAAGATATTGATAGGAGCCATCGGATAGGTCGTCAAGTACCCGGAAAACACAGGCCAATTATTGTTAAATTTATTAGTTATAGGAAACGGAGTGAAATGTTTCGCTCGAAACGGCTGCTGAAGCATTCTGGTATGACGATTCGTGAGGATCTCACGAAATCGCGCCTGGTTCTGCTACAAGCTGCCATCGACCGCTTTGGCCTCAGAACGTGTGGACAGAAGACGCTCCATCCTCATCAAACGTGGTAATAGTCGTGCCCGGTGCAAACCAGGGACCAGCTGGAGGCAGTTCAAGCTTAGCAGGGCGCCCCACCCATCCACCCTCCACTCCACACCTCTCTTAAACCACTTTCGGATACTTTCGAGAATTCCTCCTTCCTCTCGTCTTCTGCGAACGCCTTCAAACCCTCAGTTAATGCTACCTACTCTCTTTCCCTCACATCCTGTAAATCCTTTACCTGGGTGACCGGCACCTTTCTCCGACGGTACAAGCGTCTGATGCCTAGAAATAAGCCTAATCCTCGCTCTTTCTGTCTGCACGTTGCACACTTAAATGCTCAGTCTCTGCCCTGCCATTTCGATGAAGTACGGAATAATATCTAAACACCGTTTCATGCGCTTCTCTTAAGCGAAACCTGGTTGAAAATTCTCTCAATTCCGCGCTAGTAGCAATTCAGGGTACCGCTTGATAAGAGCTGATCGAAAAGCCAGTGTCGCCACGATTGGTGGAGGTGTCGTATATACATTCGCGACGATCTTAGACATAAACTTGTACTCTCTTCAACAAATACGGATTGCCAACGAAGTGAATATCTTTTATCAAGTCGGACTTTTAGGAAAAAATGTCTCTTGGCTGTCATATATTTACCTCTAAGTCAGGCAGCATAGATATGTTGGACGAAACCTTGCATCTGTGATCCATTCTTATGAACATATTATTGTAATGGTGACTTTTAACCATAACTTATTAAAGCCTCCTTCTGCAAGAGCAGTTTACGCGCTTTTTCGACAGCATGTGCCTCGAAATTTTACCTCTAGCACCTACACACCACTCAAAGAGCACGGAAACTTGGATCGATCACATAATAGTGTCTAATAAAACAAAGTTCGAAATCACGGTCAATTTCCAGTTCCGGATTTCAAAACACGATCTAATTTATCTCGTTTACAACTGAAATGTCCTAAATACACACCGCATAATCAAATACCGCGATTTTCAAAATTGATAAACAAGCATTTAATGTAGATGGATTGACACTTCCATGCACCTTGTCCACGAAGAAGAATCGCTGGAAGCTAAAGTAGCGATTTTCAGTAACTTAATAATACAACTCTATGACTGGCACGCACCTTTAAAAATATCACGCGTAACTCGTCCTCCTGCACCATGGTTAACTGATGAAATTCGAATTCAATGAAAAAACGAGATGCAGCGCACACTATCGTCCGGAAAACGAAATGCGAACTAATAAAAAACAGTACAAAAAGCTCAGAAAGTTAGCTACGCAGAAATGCCGCAACGCTAAAAAAAAATATTACCACACCACCTTTGCAGAGTCCGCGACTCGAAAACGATTTGGAAAAATTTGAAAAATCTAGGAATAGGTAAAGCTCCTCACCAAATTGAAATGATATTCCCTAGAATCTCTAAATCATAATTTTGTAAGTAACGTTCCTTCATTTGACTGTAACTTGAAGAGTCAATCCTCGCGCTTCTCCAAAACTCAGAAACAAAATTCAACGCGAATTTTTCTTTTCATCCGTGGAACATGAGGATATAATAAAAATAGTTCAAAGTCTCAAATCTAATGCTTCAGGTACCGATGATATAAATGCCAAACTGCTAAAAATAGCCTAGATGTGACCTATCCAATCATTACGAAATAGTAAATTTCTCTCTAATGAGCGGACAATATCCTTTATCTTGGAAAAGTGCGCTCGTGCATCCTATTCCCAAGACAGCATCAACCAGAAACCCTATTGAATACCGCCCAATTAGCATCCTCCCGACTATTTCTATCTCGAAAAAGTCGTCCGTAAGCAAACTGAACTGATCTCCAAACCAATCACTTTTAAACGATCAGCAATCAGGTTTCCGTTCCGGCAGGAATACTGGTACTGCGCTACTGAATGTTATTGAAGATGCGAGAAAGCATAGATCATGTAATATAACTATGTTAATTCTTCTGGATTTCAGCAAAGCGTTCGACTCAGTAGATCACGACATCTTACTTGCAAAACTAAAAATCATGGGATTTGCACAGCCTACGCGTACATGGTTTCTTAACTATTTAACTTCCAGAACCCAAAGAGTGGTGTCCGGTAGTCGCAGCTCAAGGGCCTTAAAACTTAACCGCGGAGTTGCCCAGGCACTGTATTAGGACCACTAGTATTCTTAAGTATGTAAACGATGTGGAAATGCACTTAAATATTGCAGTCATCAAATGTACGCGGATGATCTTCAAATATATCTAAGTGGCCACCCGTCTGAACTCTTCTCACTCGCGCATAAAATTAACGAAGATTTGATAACCTTAAACAAATGGGCAGCGTCATTGGGCCTACAATTAAACCCAAATAAATCACAGTGCGTGATTATGTTCAAAAGCACGTGAATAAAATATCATCTTCTACCTTGCCTAAAATTTATATAAATGACACCGTTCTACCTTGGTGTTCCAAGTCAGAACCTAGGAGTGTTTAGTGACAACACCCTCAGCTGGAACTCGCAAGTAGATTCAACATGCCGTAAAGTTTTTGCCGCAATGCATTCGCTGAAACGCCTGCGAACGCTTTTACCAATTAGTACACGTGAGACACTCATTAAATCACTTATTATGCCACATTTTGACTATTGCGACTTTCTTCGACAAACATGACATCTAAATTACAACGTAAACTTCAGTAGCACAGAACGCATGCGTACGGTTTATTTTGATCTAAGAAAATACGACCATGTATCGCACTTTTTGACTCACTTCGTATGCTTACTCTAGACAAAAAGACGGTTCTTCACTCTACTTCTTCTCATAAAATTTTACGGTTCTCATGTAACACGTCTAAAAAGTAATTTCAATCCTCTGAAATTAAACCGAGCTCGTAGTTCAGCTCTGCTCTGTACCACGTCACAGCACGACTTCTTTCAGTAAATCTTTCACCATTACAGCTATCCGAGCCTGGAATAAACTACCAGCGAGTCTAAAACATTGAATACTTTCCGTAAATTCAAAAACGAATTAAATACTTGGGTAAGGTATAACGACATATAGATTGGTATTAATGTCCTCTTCATCCTCCAGACTTTTCCCACTACCAATGAGTCACCGCCCCTAAACGCCTGCACTTTCCTCACTCTTAAATTCAAAATTCCACCCATACCTCACTACTCTATTCTCATTTTCACTCCTCTCACTCCATCTAAATGATTAACAACCCATATTTTCTGTGCATCCTAATAAAACTGTTCAAATAAATATTTAAAAGAGATTAGCCACGCTCCAAATAAATGCTAAAATACTTACAGCTATTTTGTACTCTCATCATTGTCATATCTACAATATATAGGTCTTAATAATAATTACAATTGATGTTTATATCCTTTGTACTCTTTACTTGTTTCTTAATACTGTCAATATTATATTATAAATTACTGATACTATTAACTTAGAGCCTATTGTGCTTCTCTGCTGTTACAGATGTTTGTATATTTATGTAAAGTGCTAATGTATACCAAACGTAACATTTCTGTACCGCTTCTGGATACAAGTTGTACTTTTCCACCTACTTCTTCCTCCTTTTTCTTCGCTATTTCTTCCTTCCTTTTCCTTCACAGTCTTCCCCATTTATGTCATTACGACCCTTTCCCCTAACCGCCTCATCTCTTCACCTTCACTACTATCCATACCATATTCTTCTATATTAATGTTCGGCCATAAGCCGCCATCCTGATTGAGGTTTTTCTGGGTTTACTCAATTGCTTAAGGCGTACGCCAGGATGGCCTGCTTTGCCTCCCAGTCATAAATGTTACAGTTTGTCCCCTTTGTCTCTCTCCTTTCTTCTTTCTCGTTCGTATTTTCTACTTCATTTCATTTTATTCCCTTCTCATTTCTCTTCTTTTCCATTTCTATATCATATGCTGTTCGGCCTAACCCGCCATCCGTTGGGGTTTTCTGGGTTTACTCAATCGTTTAAAGGCGTATGGGATGGCCCCTAGTTTTGCACCCCCAGACGTAAATGTAGTTTTCCTCCCTCTTATATTTTACTACTCTGATAAATGTAAATCAGTGGTTAGGGGGAAAAGAGCAGGCCCTATGGCCTGAGCCTCGCCATTAAAAAAGACATTTATTATTATTATTATTATTATTATTATTATTATTATTATTATTATTACTTAAATCGCACTATAACGCATATGATCTTCGATATCGTGTGTTAGATTATGTGAATAAGATAGGGATTTCATAATAATTAAAGAGGATAGAACTAATGGAATATTTGCAAACTGTACTTTCATTACATAGCTTCCCTTGGTGTGGTCCCGGGTTCGATTCCCGGTCGTGGCAAAAATAGTTGTTGCTTTTTGTTAAAATCATCCCAGTTTCTGTAGCTGCGTGACGAAGAAAAGCGCAGGCAGATGGAGTTAGCTAGTTACGGTGAAGGGATTACGTCATGTTCGCTTCATGTCGATATTAACCCCAAGCATGGGAATTTAACAAGGCCCAAGCACGGGGACCGAGTTAGATGGCCAGCAAAATCGAACTATCGACCCAAAGGGCCAAAGACATATGTACTATCATTTCAGGATGTTCTTCATACCCATTCAACTTCCATCTACTTAATAGTTTCAGAACTAACCCAACGAAATAGAACAATACGATTTCATATTATAACTTACGAGAATTCTTATCATAAAAACTCGTAAAACTAATTACGAAAGTTCTTTAGAAAAACAAGTTAGGATCACTTGTTTTTCCATTAAACTTGAAAAGAAAAACACTCTTAGAATTTCTTGTTCTTTTAACTACAAACTGATTGATAGAAAGGAAATTAATGTTATTTTAAATTTACAAGCGATATTAAACCTAAATAACTATAAATTGTACACACATATTAAGGCGGGAGGTGTGTACAATTTACAAGAGACGTTATAAACAGTACAAGAGATGTTATATACAATTTCCTGCGTCAAGGGGTACTTAAATGAAACGCTACTAAATTTCTTGCAGAGCTGTAACGTTTTACGCAGATTTAATGAGATTCCTGACAATTTCTCAGGGCAGCGCAGCCTCTTGAAACGTCTCGGTGGATGTCGCAGCTGATTGTGGACCGCCCCCCCCCCCGCCTCCTCCAACCCCTGAGGCACTGGAGGTGAAGTGGAGAAAATATCTTCATCGGTGGCCAGCAGCTCCAAGTTGCTCTTGCGCAAGAGATTCTCGTGTGACTCAGAAGAGGTCCAGAGAAACTCAACCGGGACGAAAAATAGAGAAGAAAGAACAACATTGAGATATTTGAATACCAAGAAGGAATGCATTTAGACTATTCAATTTGTTTAATACATATTAAACTTTAAAACATGATGCGAATTATAAAATACACGATAATCCTATGTTATTACTCGTTTTAAAACTAAATAGTGGAATATTATTGAATATACTGTAATCAAGAAGTCGCTAGTCACTTTCTTGTTACAAAGCTAATTCAAATAAATAAAACAACAGCACTACGATACAGTGACCCAAACGTATTTGTTCCCGTCACAGCATTATTATTTAACATCTCGTAATTTTCGCTGAATAAAATGCCATTAAATTTTGTGTCGTTAGGGAAACCCCTCCGTTCTTCCTTCTTTTATTATCTCTCTGATTTTAACATTTATCATTCTTCTTATCCCTGTTCTAAGTCCATCATTTTCCCGGGTAATATAACGATTATTTTCTAGAGTAACTACTGTGGTATTACAACACACTTTCCTATAATAACTAACTGAATCAATACGAACAGTGTGGTTTTAAAATGAAAATAGATTTATACTGTATCCCAACTCAGACAAGAACCTGAAATGTACATTGAAACATTTTAGACCTGCCATGACACGCCTATCAAAGCGTTAATTTAATTACTAAATTTAAAGTTGCAGCTCGCTTTGAACACCTAGCTACGGAGTAGGGGATCCCAGAGAGATAAATCTAACCCTATTTTTCGCCCCATTGACCATATCTGGCTTAGGTAGCTTAAGGCATCAACTGCTTTCATGAAGCGACTCTGACCAGAAGGTGCTGGGGTTCCAGTCCCGACATTGCAGGTGTGGTCGCATCTTGGTTTCTCGACACTAGCTACGTCGAATTCATCGGCTGTATGGAGGCATTCTAGCGGCCGGCTAAACAGATTCGTAGATATTCCTTGTTTATCCCATCAACACCAGGCGAATGCCGGAGCAGTATCGTAATAAACGGGTCACGCACAGCGCGCGATCTTTCCTTTGATTCTTCCTTGTCCTATACTCACCTCTTCCGAACACAATCATCTTCATACCCTACACTGCCATACATGACGTGAGGCCAGCCGGGAGTTTAGAGCTTCTCCCATCTGGGGTGGTACCCCGCTGGTGGGAGAGACCTGAATGGGAAAAACCTGCAATACGACGTGAAGATATGCGCCGGATCTCACCATCCAGTCCGAAATATCAGTGTCACCGCTCGTGATAAATACATAGACGACGCTTACGGAACTAATGACCTTAGCAGTTCACGCACCCAGAAGCACGAAATAATGAATCGATATTATGCTGCCTATTTCCCTACATGCTCCCAGATACATTCCTTTCTCAATATCTATCTTTCTCACTCTCTCACTATTATTTTTCTCCTCTCTCTCTCTGTAGTTTCTCACACTCTTTATAGTTTCTCCTTCTCCTATTGTTTCGCATTCTCTCTCTCTCTCTCTCTCTCTCTCTCTCTCTCTTTCTTTTCTCATTATCTCTCTATATTCACCTATCTACTTTGCATTTTACGACGTGTTCCCTAGTACAGAGATGTCCACATCTTCATATGTTTCCGGCAAACCCGCGCTTGCCCCTCCGCACGTTATCCATGTGATTCCCTACACGTTTCCTCACATGTTCACGATAGTCCACATGTTCCCCCAAATATTCCCCGCATGTTTCATCCGCACGTTTCCCACCTGTTCCCGCCGTTTGTCCATACGTTGCCCCAAACGTTCTTCCCAATTGTTTCCCCAATGTTCACCGCAAGTTCCCGCACCAGTTAATTTGGAGAGTTATCTGGAAATACCAACATTTAAGTGTATTTTATTGCGAAATACTTTATAGACTTTACGGTAGCGTATCGCTCAGTGCCTCTCCTTGCGCGTGAAACGGTAAGTTCTGAATAGCTACAGTACTCATGAGAGCGAAGACCGCAAAAACGGTTGTGTAAACGGAGAATTGGAACCATCAATAAATCCCACAATACCAAAAGAAAATAATAAAGGGACACAAAACGACTAGTTTTAAGGCTCTGGAAACCATCGTTTGCAATTTATGCACGATGATAAAGTGTGTTGAGACGATGTGTTTTGCGGGTTGCCTGTGTGCCTCATTATTCAAATATGCCGCAGAGCCACTTCTGTGGTTCGTCTTAAATATCTTTGATACACACATGTGTGATAATTCCTTATCCAAAATCAATATGGATTTTTTTGTCTATAGTTTCTTCTAAAAGGAATAATCCGTCATTTTCCTTCGCATATTTACGAGTGTAATTAAATAAAGACTGGTGCTACTAAACTTTTTATTTATCACTGAGAACGACTTTTGTAATAAAAAAGAAAAAATATGACATATATATGTACTTATTTTTCAAAATATTTAAAAAATAGGAATTATGTGAAATAAATATTCGTTATAATTTTCAATTCCATTCTTCAAGCGTTTTCCGAGCAGAGTACATTGCCGATCAGAACTTTACATGGATTTTACATGGATTTTAAATGGACTTTACATGGATGGAATGAAAGTTTTACATCTACAGAAGCAATTATTCGCTAGTTTCTTCCGAAACAATACTTTCGTTTTATATACAATGTTGTTTACGAGGAATCAGAGCTCAAGTGAATAGTACAGTGTGTAGTGTAGTGTGTGTAGTGTAGTGTAGTGTAGTGTAGTGTAGTGTAGTGTAGTGTAGTGTAGTGTTGTGCAGTGCAGTGTCGTGCATTTTAATTGTAGTAACGCGATCAATGAATTAAAACAATAAATTTAGCCAATATTTGAAAGCTTGTTTTAAAATTTTTAAATCACCGACATATAATTATAATTATTATATATCATACGAGTTGAAATATTTGTTATAATACTTAATATTAGTGATAGTATGATTATTGCATGTTCGGCTTGTACTGTACTCCTTTATTATTATTGTTATTATTATTAATATCGTTATTATTATTAATATTGTTTTTATATTGTTAAGTGTTATTTTGTAATTATTAATTCTGCCAGGTCATCCAATTGCAGTTCAAATAAATGTAATGTAATGTACAGTGTAGCCTGTGATAGAAGGGGGGGAGCATACTCCCACCCGAACTCCAGAAAAGGGATAAGACAATGATCTGATTTTTTTTATTGAGTTACGCATGGAGTCTATGAAACACGACTAAGCACGTGGATAAAGTACCTTCTGCTTCACATACTACATCCGCTCATCATTGATCCCGACTACGCTGTTTCCAAGAAGTAAGAAGTAAGTAAGAAGGGGCGGGGGGAAATAAGTTTGGCAGTAAATAGCGATTGTCCGGCGTTAATACAAGCGCATTGCGTATTTTTTAAGTATTTCAGTAACTAAGTTAGTTTTCAAACATATATTTCGAACATCACAAGCTAAATGTTCATTTTCGACCATAAATATATTAAAATGTAACGAAATATGTAGCTATAGATAAAATATATAAAAGCATGTAATTATACCAACATATGTAAAAATATGTAAAATAAAAATGGTTCCAATTCGTTCAGAATGTCGTGTTAAGTGTAAAAAATATTAGTGAATGCAGGTATCTTGTCCCTGTTAAATAGGGAACGGATTTTCATGTAAATACATACTTTATCACCAATTATATTGAAAAGATTATTGACTTCCATGTACTCTTCTTGCCGATCCTTATAACGTTCCGTACGAATTTTACACTGTTCAAAGCAGTGTTCAGCAGCTTTCAAAGACCATTCTGTCGGTGTCAACAACCTCCGTCGCTTTTTTCCTTCACAGCTTCCACACTCCAATCGTGGGGCCCTTTAGCACGGATTCGACTTTTGAAAAATAAAAAAATGTCACACTTGTAATGTTATCGCGGAGAGCCCGCGTTCTTCTGATCCCAGATCAGAGGAGCCCTAAGGGGTTGGTCAATCTATGATCGAATACGCGTTCCATCGGACGTAAAGGGTAACCGGCGTTGGCTGGTTAAAGGCCCCAGAAAAAGAAAGAAAAAAACAGTCAGTGAGGGCAGGTCAGGCGAGCACGGTGGGTGGTTTAACACGGTGATTCCATATTTTGCACAGAACGCTTCACAAAAGGTGGAATGGCTGGCGCATTGTCTTTGGAAGCATCAGGGTCTTCATAATTCCGGTCTTCCCTTTATCACTCGGTCACTCAGGATCTCGACGTAATAAATTTTATTGACTGTCGACCTTCGGGGCCCACCGAACATAACCATTCACGCTTGTCAAATGCGTTCTTGATTTTGAGGATCTCCGGGCGCGGATCGTTTTCCCTTTTTTAACTCCCCTTTTAAAAATTTTTTAAAAACCTCAAAAACTTGCGCGATAAACATTCCTTCCGCACCTTCCTCCACATGACCGACTTCTTTGAGTTTCCCAGTTTCATAAAAAACTTGAGGAAAATTCGGCCAATCTGACCATTTGTCATTTTCTCGACAAACGCTAGTGCAAGGTCATGAACACGTGGGGTCCGTCAACAGATACATCCCGTTTTAAACCGTACTGTGTGCTCGCTGTCTGGGGGTAACAGCATAGTCCGTTTTAAAGGCCACACCACGTATAGAGGGACAATAAAAAAAAAAAGGATACATAATATGGTTAGAAAAAAAAAAACGAAAAAAAACGTGTATCTCTGAAAAATTATTTTGAAATGTTACAAAACCCCTAACGAATAGTTTAGAACCTTTGAAAAATGGCAACTTCGTGACTTCGTGCTATATACGTAGTTCTGGGTATCCCAAGCATTTTTCGGGGCATAAAATCAGGTTACTAAATCCAGAACAATTGAAAAAGTTCCTTATATTCCCTCTTTCAGTACGCACCTATTAAAACGATACTAATTATTTTTTTCTTTTGCATTAATTAAATACTAAAAATTCAAGGTGTTTTGGTATTTTAAAACAGTAGTTTGGTCTTATCAAATTCTTTTTGGACGAAATAATTGTTAAAATTATTTTTTCAAATGCTCTTTTTTTTAAACATCATTCTTTTTCATAAAGACGGGGAAACTTTCGTGTTTTAACGTGGCCATAAACGATAATCTGTTTTTTGGGCAAACTCTTTTAGATATTATGACAAAATGTAATTTTAGACTACCATTTTCTTGTCGAATTTGGGGGGTACGTAATTTTTAGTACAATGTTTTGTTTATTACGCCCCATTACCCTCCCGGACTTCTAGGAAAAAACGGGGCATCTGTTCACAATTTTTCAAAAAAAAAGGCAAACCTTTTCCCCAAAAAAGGGACTCACTTTGCAAAATTACTCGGTTCCAAAAAGTAATCTATAAGCTGTATGCCCAAAAAAATAAAACAAAAAATGTTTAAATTTTTCCCCCGGAAAAAGGGACAGACAAGGCAGGACAGGGCGAGAGCGATGGCGAGTAACAGGGAAGGTCTGAGCAGTTCGGCATTAGACAGAGTCCACGTTAGACTAGTCTAGATTAGAGGATACCCTATAAATATAACGCTTTTTTTACCTGTCTGAATAGAAGAATATGGTAAATAAATATCCGAATAAGTAAAGGAATTCGACTTTAAACTTGACGTGTGATTTCATCGTATGGGTTTCCACTAGTATATTATATTCTCACCTCAACCCTTCGGTCAAAAGATATAATAAAATATTTGCGGGCAACAAAAGCATGTCATCACGAATCCTGGCAGGACCCTGCTCGTACTCTGGATTTTGAAAGACGATATTACGTCAAAAATTATTTTATAAGGATAGACAGCTCTTTAAAAAAGACGTACTTATGAGATGTCAGAAATACTTTCCATTGTCCGAACTTGTAGAAGAACTAATGATAGCACCTGATGATGTAACAAAACGAGTTACAAAACGTGCAATTGCTGAAATAAATGATTGTCATAAAAAACTTTGGATCCTTTTATTTGTAGAAGAATTATTTCACGAAATATAAAATTGCAATCACTCCTAAAAATTCATGAATATTTCTTACTTTTGTACTTTTATTATTTATAGTAAGAGTTTTAAGTAGGTTCTTTGAAAAAAAAGGTCAACATTTACAAAAACTCCTATTTTTTTAGATTTATTGAAAATGCTGCTCCGGTGGGTGAATTCTAATGGCGGATTTGCATTCACCGGTAATAATAATAGGTTGAAGTGGAGTTAATATTTTTGTTTCTTTTTGTGTGTCGATGTAGGCAGATCTCTCACTGCACCCTAAAAATATGAAATTGCAAATACTCCTAAAAATGTTTTTCCTTGCAGTTGTGTAGGTATCTACGGTAACTATACTTGCCAACATCACTGTTCAGTCCGCTGGTAACATCTTGGAGGAAAAGTAAGTATAATAGTATATATACCCATTCAATTTCGCTGGTTAACATTTCATATTCTTATATGAATTATTCGGATTTCCCAAATTATTTTAACTTTTGAGAATGAAATTGCCATTGAAATGTATTAAAAGAAGGTGGTATTTTATTGATTTTTACTCAATAATTCAGTGTTTTTTATTTCTTTAGTGAAAAAAAGAATTTTGCGTATTGAATTATATCAAATCAATTACTATTTTATATCCTTTGTTTGGAATTTCTTCTTCCGCGTGGATGTTATATCATGAAAAATATTTTGAAATAATAAAACTAATAAATTAAATAACAATATTATTAAAAAGCTTGAAATAAAAGTTATTTTCTTTTCGAAAGTATTCGATAGTAGGATAATCCCAGCAACAATCAGCCATTTTCTTGCAAGTGTAAAGCCAGCATAAGAATAGACGGTTTTATTTTTTTCTAATGTTAGTAGAAACTTGAGTAAAACACTTGTCAAAATGTTCACACATATGAAATAATTTGATTTCTGTTCTGAAGAGGTTTAAAAGAGATGTGATTTTTAGGTAAATATTCGCCATGTGTGGGGGATGCTGTGGTAGCTGCCGCCCGTAAGTATTATTCGCTTTTCATTTTTTACAAAACGCTTTCTATAATAATATACTTTTTGGTAATGAATAGAGTTTGAATTTAATATGCAATTTTTTGTGCACTGCATTTTATAGTACATGTATGTACGTCCGACCGTCAAACTGTTTGTCCATCCACATCTCCGTCCGTGAACAACATTAGTGCCTAAACTGTTTGTAGGATATTTTTAAAATGATTTTTTTCTGTTAGATCTGACACGAATCAACGTCCTGGGAATTAAAAAATCTTAAAATTTTGGGGGTACTTTTCATAAAGCCCCGGAGACATTTAAAAAAATGGCAAAATTTTAAAAATGGCACCAACTTTTTTCTTTATTTTTTTTAAAGAATAGAGTGTAATACACTTATAAAGATACATACGTCCAATTTTCATTGTTATCTAAATTTTTAAAAATAACAAAAGTGTGCTTTTTTGGCGTTTTCCTAAAACTACTTTATTGAACGTTGAGATTGTTTCTTAAAATTGAAATTAATTCCCCACACTTACTTCTTTAATGAATACTTCGTCCATTGTTTAGAAAGAATTAGTAGTTCTGGGCAATGTTAAAATTTATTAAAAACATGATTTTCTCATAAAAGCCTTCAATATTTTTCAAAATTGAGAAGTATAAGATGAATTCCTTCCTGAAAATAAAATTGTAGGAAAAGTTATTTAACGGCCGCTATTTTAGGTGCTGGATTATCTACGGAAACTACACTTGTCAGCACCACTCTTCTTGCCGGCGCTAAATACTGGAACAAAAAAAAAAGAGTATAATATTTGTGAAAACATTGGAATAATCAGCAGGTACGTCAAGAAAAACAAAAGCAACATTTCTTTTAAGCTACAATTTTATATTTTCTTTAAAACGCAAAATCTTCCCTTTATCATACAAGCTCTTTGATATCTACAAAAGCTGCAGATAATATTGTTAGTATTTCATAAATATGTAATATATTTCATCTCCTAATGTCCGATTTAAAATTGAAAAAATATAAGGATACAATCAGACATTATACAACAGGCCGCTCGAGTTCGTAGTTCGTAGTGACTTTTCTCTAAAAAGGTTTTGTGTTGCGGCAGCCAAAAGCTTTATTTAAAAGTATTCTGAATAATTTGAATATTTGAAGTTGGAACATTGAGTGTCAGAGAATGTATACATTTTGTCAAAACCCTATTTTAAAAATCTTTAAGTATTCAGAATAATATTTTTATTATTATTAGCTTATTTATTTTTGTTAAGAACTCATGAATTTTTTTTCCGTTAAAATAGTATCACATTTTATTTTTAGAAAACTTCCACCATGGGGTGTTGCGGCGGTTGTGGCTGTACTCGTCCGTAAGTAAAATTTTGGTGTAATGGTTTTGCATGAAATGTTTCAATACGCAGTCCTATAATGTAAGTGTACAGTGCACTTAGCACTAAACATTAAGCTGGAGTTACCTAGGTGATTTTTTAAGATTAAATAACAGAAACTATTAGTCATTGAATACATGGTACTTAGCTGAATGAATACGCGTGATTACATATTTGTTGATTTTATACTAGAACATGAATCGTGACGTACGACAAATGAGTTGTGGATAGACACGGATGTCTACACTTTTTCAAAATATTTTATTTCTTATTTATATAATTGTTTCGTATAAGACGATATTTTGAAAAATATTGACTGACTTAGAACCGACCACACAAATAACACGCTCAATTGGTTATAAAGATCGTCTATCGCCTCGGATTACACATTTGAAGTACGTCTATTTGCTATTATTCGGCCTATTGATGTCAATTATTGAACACCCACTCTTGGTTATAAACCTCGTTAAACGTACAATAACGGATGTAGTTGAAAGTAGTAAACCCACGCGAGACAGTAAGTTGTGCTACTGACCTTGTTTCGTTTGAAACTTCAATTAATTCCACCTCGTAATAAATCATTTAAATAAGAAATACTTTCGTTTTATGTTAAGTGCTCATACACCATGGAGCGAAGTGGCTCAGGTGTTGCGCATTTGCGAGGCCGGGTTTAATCCTCGTGCCAGCCATCTTCACTGGGGTTTACGTGCATTCCCTCTGTCATCCGGGCGAATTCCTAGATGGTTCTACTGAAAGGCTACGATCGTGAAACCGGCGTCGCTAGCCGAATTCGTTAACTACGTGTAGTCACGAAGGTTAAGCGAATTCAAGACGTCGCGGGTCTCTGTTTGGGTGACCGATTCGGACCCCTGGATTTAACTGCCCTTTACGGAACATGTAATTGCTAAATACAAGTACACTATTTCTGATACACGTAATTTCATTTTATTCAATTACCTACTGTTATCTCAAAATTGAGATTCAAAATAAAAAAAGATATATTTCTGTTCGAGATTTTGATTTGTAAATTGTTAGTGGGGGTTTTAAAAAACTTACGTAAATAATATTTTTTGAGTTGTATTTTTCTTTTCAACTTCATAACCATGCAGAAAGTTTGTTAATTTCAGTAAATTGTCACATAAGTTATCAGACTTGAATTTAGTTTAACCGCAGGGTTTTTGTGTTGAGCTCGTTTTCATGGATAAAGTTCAAAAATACTTTTGGAGGTATTGGACTCGTATGTACAACTACCTGAACATATTTAAATTAACTTTTATTTTGTATGTCACTTTGAATGTTGCTTAAGAATAGTTGAGTTGATTTATTTGGTCAAAAACCAGTACAAACTATGTATGGCGTATGTGGGAGAAGATTATCTGCGCACGTTGCATTTCTAGTTACATTTTTAATATCAATACAGCAATATAATTATTACTTTTACACCTTGAGACATTCTATAGAAATATAATTGCTCCTAAACAATGCAATTATATATAGAAGTACATCGTAATTTCAAAATATTTTAATTAGGGAAGTTGAAAAGTCCATGAAAACTAATTTGTTAGTTTTCTCATTCTAACAAGATGCCTAAAACTCGTATTCTCCAAAAGATTAAATATCTTTCAGATGCTGGGTTGTGTACGGGCATTTCGCCTGTCAACACCATTCTTCCTGCAGAAAATGATACTATCCAAGAAAAAATGAGAAGATAACTATTAGAATCACCAGGTAATACATAGAAGATACAAGAAATTCAAATTTATGAAAGTATTTTTTATAATGATGACAAAGTATAGGTTTTTGGGGGTCAATTTCATTTTATATTACTTAAATTTTATATAAATAGGAGTGGTTACATATTTTTAAAGAAATATTTTGTTGCAAAATGTGAAAATGACTCCCAATTTACAAGACCATGAACTTCAATTGAGAGATCGCATAGATGGCATTATTGGCTAAAAAAAGTGTCAAACGAATTTGTCTTGAAAAATGACGTTGCCAAAAATATGTAAACATGCTTATACACGTAACTTATCACTGAAAATGGCCTACCACGAAATTTAATAAATACATATTCCGCTGGAACCAAATCCAGAACATTATGTTATCTAAACATCGACTAAGCTCAGGCATCAAATACCGGAAAATCTTTGGTGTTCAATTTTAGATGCGTTCTGTAGGTCATTCAATTAGGATGGAAGCAGTGGCCTGCAGCATCAAAAATTCTGCTGAACAAAATCACACAAAACGTTTATCCGAAAATTAGCACGTTACTGCTCAGGAGAAACAAGTAAAATACTATTTTCAAAATAAATTTCAATAAAGTCATTCTTAATTCTGACCGTAAAGGCACTCTTCACGAATACTGCAATTACATAGTGTCGTATATATTCAGTGCAAAATATCTTGAAATTCCAAGAACATCAGAAAGGTTGTTGTTCCGTATTGCCACACGTGAATAGCAAATATTGAATGGTGTGCACGATTTCTCTTGGAGCCATGCTGCAGCTTGGTCAGCGGTGTCGTACGAGAGTAGGTGAAATAGCACAATCAAATAAGTGTCAAAATCGAAGCAGTTTCAATGTCCTTGCATTTTCGCCAGTTGCTGGGTGTCTAACAAAGCCATAGTCCCCTCTCACCAGGGCTGCGAAGGCAGCATCGTTTTGTTCCATTTTGCGCGCGCGTTGGAAGTTCGTTATGCTGATGAAGGCTTGAAGCTCTTGGCTGCGTGTGGCAGGTGTCGCGAAGGCATCCTGAGGCCCCGCCCAGCCGTCGCCCGTCGCGGCCACTGCGCTCTTTGGCGCCTCCAGCTGCCACATGTCGCCTGAGGAAGTCGCCGACGACGCACGTCGTCAAGAGATCTTCGTGAGCGCGGGCGGGTTGCCTTTGGAGATGAAGCCCTTACAAAGAACGATGCTGTACCAGACCAACTAGAATAAACTTAACCTCCTAGCGGATACTTAGCCGTGTTTGATTTTTAGTCCAGCTACCTTGGTATCTGACTCACGACAAAATTACGGAATTCTTTTTCTCAGCGGGTCTACATGATTTTTCAGGCGCTGAAAAGTACAAGCTATGCTATTGCTTCTACCTCTGTAACTAACACGGTGCGGTCTGAGAGATCGCTGCCAATATTACATTGCTTTTAGTTCCATTTGTTTTGAAGCATTTGCGTTATCTTTCTTCCTACCTTTACAGGAACCCATCGCCTTCTGAATGATGCCCCTATTGTACTCGATCCATCTTTTTGTTTATCGCCCACTTTTCCGAGAACGACGCGTCAGCGGTATGAGAGGCCGCCCGTGTTGGTTACGTTACGAGAATCAGTCTCGCGGCCAGTGCACGTGGACGTAAGTGTGGAGAATTTCGCCTAGTAATTTCTTTCCGGATTTATTTTATCTATATTAACTTTGTCGTAAAGAAGTTTTTGGATGGCTAGTCTAAATGAAGTAGAAATTGTTCATCTTCTGGAAGCTGACTTTTCGGACAGTGATGAAATAGGGAGTGATTTGCATAGTGACCATCAATCGGAGTCGGAGGAGAGAGAATCTGATAGCGATTTATATGATAGAAGATAAGATATTTCTTCAACTTGAGTTTTTTATGGAAAAAATAAAACTTTCAAATAGTTAAACCACCTCAAAACATTCGCACTCGTCGGCATAATATAATTCTGCAACTTCCTGCACTGTGTCAGAAGGCCAAAAATTTAGGTACTAATCCTGATATTCAATGCATTTGGAAATTATGAAGGAAATATATACTAGAATTAATGAAATAAAAATTTCAAATGAGTCAGAAATTTACTTCATCAAAAGAGTTATATCTTCATGATCTTCATATGATTGAGTTCAAAGGTTTCATAGGACTTTTGGCATTCAGGGCAATTTTCAAATCTGGAAATGAAATACATTCACAGCTTGTTCGCAACTGACGGCATGTGCAGAGATCTATTTCGTTGTACTATGTTCAGAAATAGATTTCTGTTCCTTCTGTCAGCTCGATTCGATGATGCTGACGACCGACATGAGAGAAAACAGACAGACGCAGCCGTTGTCGTTAAAGCCATTGTCAGTCAGTTTTTAGCAATTTCACAAGCCTGCCTTTTCCTCGGTCCTTCAGTTTGTGTAGATGAGATGCTAGTAACATTTCGTGGACGTTGCAAATTCCATGTTTACATGCCGAAGAAGCCTGAGATTGGTTGATAATGACACAACAAATCACGGATAAAACAGAAAATTTGACTGATTCTTTTGAAAGGATGTCATTTAGCTCGTCTTTCTTTACCTAGCATGCGCATGTTGTATAATCCCGTATAATTACCATAACATTTAAATAAGGATATACTCGTAGAATATGAAGATGCCAGGTGTTTGACTTTGCTTTGAAAAGAGGTAAGGAACACTACAGTAAAATGTAGAGCAAAATTAAAGTTTTGCAAGCATTCGGTAAATAGTTTTTATTAAATCTTTTTAGTTCGCCAGAAAATACACATGTTTAATCTCATGTAATAAGGATAACATTTAAATCAAGATATGTAATGCGAACTTACACAGTTTTCGGCTCTTCATTGAAAAGTCGTAAGAGACATTTTGCAGGAAAATGCTTTCGGGCAAAACAAGTTTTGCCGAAAGAGAGATACAAAAACTGAGGTTTGTGAAGTAACCTTCTGGATACAAGGAAACGGACTCGAAACAAATACCAGTAATTTTCAGTAAGTAATTTTTATTGAATTAAATAACAGTTGACAGGAACCACTACCGCCCAAGAATTAAAGACCCAAAGGCAGCCCGTTGCGACCTACAAGTTACCGCGGTTGACTTCGGCAGCAGCCACGCGCGCTCTCGCCCCAGTCGTAGAGGAGGGGCCGCGCCGCGCACCTCCGCACACCGGCGACATTTCGCGGCGCGGGAGGACCACTCTCGCCTCGCCCCGGCCCCACCGCCCACGCACACGCCCACGCCCACGCCCAGCGCCCCTCGGCACACGCCAAGGGCCGCCAGGGGGCGCGGGGGGCGGGGCGGCGGGCCGGCTGCGGCGGCGTGGCTCGGCGCCGACTCGGCGCCGCGGATTCGCGGGGGCCGCCGCGCGCTCGCCAACCCTCTCGGAGCAGGACGCTTTAGTAGTGGCTGGCCCAGGACACGCTGGCCTTGGCGTGTTCCAGGTGGTAGGCGTAGGCGGCATAGGGCCATGCTCAGCGTTTGTGATGTCACCGCGCCGTGTCCGCCTTCGAATGCGGCACCAGCTCCGTATTCGAAGGCCGGCATCAGCACCAAAGCTGTGAGCGGATTCAAGGGCCTGCGCCCAGCCCTGCTCGTCCTGCTTGCCGTAGCCGTGCAGAGTCACCTTATCCTCCCGGTGCACGATGGCCTGGAAGCCGTTGTGCTTGTCAGAAGTGTATTCCACCTTGCGGACGTGGCCGTCGGGCTCCACCAGGCTGTAGGCGCCCTTCACTTGGTCGCCGTGGCGGCTCGTGCTGGCTCTGATGTCATGGTGTTCCGTCGCACGAGTATCTGAACTTGTAGTTGGGGACGTGGTGGGGGTATTCTTCGTGAGAGGTGGGGGCGGCTGCGGCGAGGGCCAGCACGGCCAGGACAGCGAGGAGGGTGGCTTGCATGTTGGATGGAAACGGGCTGCGGACGTCTGAGCGATTGTGTGGGCAGCTGAGACGAGAGTGATGTCTGACTGAGCCTCTTGGGAGCTTTTATACCCGCTGCGAGGCGTGAGAAGACTTGGAATGATGGTAGTCTGCGATTGCGTTAATGAGCATGTTCACGCATGACTGAATTGGTACCACGTTTTATGAGGTGCAATTCTGTGGAAACATACTTCAATTTAACGATTTATGAGAAGATGAAACTATGAATCAAGTGACATTTTAAAATTATGTATTTCTCAATGTCGCTGTTTTCGTTTACATTAACGTTTTTCAGTTATCAATGCACCATGATATTATGATTCTTGTCTTGTCGAATCGTGCAATTGTGAAATAAATGTAATAAAATAAAGTAAATAATAGAGAAATAGTGATAATTAATTATATTTTTCATATTCTCCTTCAGGTATTTAGGCACTGCCTGTTACGCCTCCGCTCCCGTCTGGCCACCCTATCTCTTCTTCGGGCGGCCTGGATTTCTTCGTCCTTACGGGCGGTATTTTATAATTATTTTCGGCAGTTTTGCATCCTTTTAATGTGCTGCATCCAAGAATTTCGATAGTAATTAACTTTCTCTTGAAGTTTACGTACACCAAGTTCTTTACGAATTTCTAAATTCCTTTTCTTGTCCATCAGCTTATAAGGAGCTACTGATCTCAGAAATCTCATGTCAGTACTTCTAGCCCATGCTATCTTTTTTTTATCACTGTCCAATTTTGACTTCCATGTAAACAAGTTGGGATACTTAATTCTCGTACATTATAGAATTAATTCATGGTTTCCTTTCTGACTTTCTTTTTCAGGATTCTCAGGATTGTTCCGTTCATACGATTTAGTGTTTTTATTTTCCCTTGTAAATCTATTTTCCCTCTGTATGAAATTTCGTATCCCAAGAAATTGAAACTTGAAACTTGTTCTATAGGTGAATTGTATAAACTAATTTGTATAAAATCGGTTCCATCCCTTCAAAGGCCATGGCATTTTTTTGTTGAGGATATACAGAGATTGTACATTTCGGTTACCTTTTGTAATTCAAACAGTGCTTTCTGGAGGCTATGTTCATCATTTGCTATTATAAGTCGGTCATCCGCGAATATGTTCATTAGGTTTCTTTCTTGTCCCATGTCATAGCTATAAAATTTTAGTCTGGATATCAACATATTTAATGTTTCATCTAAATATAAATTAAAAAGAATTGGGGACAGACTACATCCTTGCCTTACTCCTTAGTCTATTTTTTTAAATTTTTTTGGCCTTTGATACAAATTTGTGAATTACTATACATGTTCCTAATAACCGAAATCAGCTGTGGTGGGAGATCTTTACGATGTAGTATATTAAATAGTGTACTGCTGTTTATGGTGTCAAAAGCTTTGAAGTAATCTATGAAGAGCAAGTGTGTTCTTGTATTAAATTCTCTGTTTCTCAATGATCTGCTTGACAATGAAAATATTCAATACTTTTCATTTTTTGAGAAGTACCAATTGCTTCCTTTGCTGAAGTCTCTATCACTGTTTTAAAACGTTTCCATTCTTCTTCGACATCTTGAATTACAGGATATTTTCCATTTATTTCATCTATTCGCTGTGGGTATAATCGTTTTATGGAATCTTGAAGTAAATAGACTTTCCACTGATTGTTGACAGATGAAACTATTTTTTCTTCATTTTATACCATCTTTTGTAGAGTTTCAATTTACTAACCAATGCAAAATGGTCACTGTACATATCCCATCCTCTATATACTCTTACATCATTGAAGAGTCTTTTTGTCTTTTCATTTGCTAAGATGTAATCAATTGTGCTACTCTATCCACGTGCTAACCATGTGTACTTATGTATTCGTTTGTGTGAAAAGACGGTATTCATAACTTTTAGGTTATTGAAGAAAGCAATATCTCGCATAGTTTTTCCATTATAATTTAGCACATGATCCTCATTACATTTACCAATCACATCATCCATTTGAAATTTTCTAATTCTAGCATTTAATTCTCCTCCAATTATTAAATATTCATTTTTATTTATTGCACATATACTGAGATATACAAAAATTTCCTCTCTCTACATTAATATCTGCCAAAGATCTTAGCGTCCGGCTTGCTGGGTCAATGGGTCACGATATATTATAATCCTTATTACCTTTATAATGGATTATAGGATCTGCAGACTATATACAGTTATTGGGAATCTGAAATAGAATGATTCTATTCCTAGTTCATTACTGTTTGGATTGACTAAATGAAAGATCACTTTCTTTTCTAAAGAACAAAATTCAACAAAGTTTATTTTTGCCTTTTTAGCAAACAATTTAGAGAATTTAAGTTAGGCCTTTGATCAAGATATCTTTCAATTTACACCTTATATCGCGGTTAACTTATCTATTCTTCACATCCTCGTAGACTTCAGTCGAAATATCTGCGAGCTTGCCGCAGTCCAAAGTTCCAAGAAATCCTCTTCTGCCCCTATCCAAGCTGGTCTCAAACTATCAAAATTATCAGTCCCGATTACGTCCTTATGACATAGTTCCTGAACTCGATTACCACTCCCGACAAAGTTCCACTTATACATCATTATTGCTTCCACATGAAAATATCTGCAAATATCATTCACTGTCCCAAAATTTCACTGATAACCCAATCTTATCTCGATTGTACTCGTTCCTCTCAATGAACCTACGATCAGTTCAGAAGCGCGATGCCGAGCAGAATGAAATCTTCCTGCATGATTCATCCCTCGAAGACTTCGTATTAAACTACCTTCATTTTTTTCATAACATTTGACCGTCCTTCTCTCACCCAGCCAATCCATACGTTCGTTATATTTTGGTAGCTACATTTTGATCGTCTAAACCCTTCGCCCAATCCTCAAATTTTCTACTTTCGGCACCAAGCCACTTCTTAATGAATGAAAAAGCAAAACTACATTGTTTATTCACGGTCGTTGCTAAGCTCTAGCTCTCGTGATATTTCGTAATGCATGTTCCACCATATTGTCTACAAATAAATGTTAGTTTATTTTAACGTGACATATCGGTATGTCACAATACTTTTTTGAAGTAGACAATAAAACTCTTCGGTTTCCAGTTTCTTTCCCTCTACTGGTGCGTAGTCACAAATGAAGGAAATGAATCCTCTCACACCGCACAGTTACAATTCGATTGGAGATCGAGTTATAATATTATATTATTTTGGCCTATTTCTGATTTAGAATTATAGCTACACCTGATGTTGCAAGTTTTACTTGTGAGACTCCGCTATATATCATTGTATATTCCCCTATATTCATTGTTCCCTTTAATTTCTTCTTTGTTTCTTAGATCAATAATACATGAATGTTCTTTTCTCGTTGTGAAATTACTAAATTATTCTTCTTTGCCGTTTAGAGATCTAACATTCCACCCACATATTGTAAGTCGTTCCGCTAATCCATATTCTTTACCGTTATCTCGCGTATTTGTTGTCATATGGTGAGTCAGACTATTGTTCTGGAGGAATTTAGTAATTGATTTACTTGATAGGGCTACTGGCCCATATTCAGGTTTGACCCGTGGTAGGGCTGCTACCTCAAAGCATCTGGTCGGGCTTCATTTATCTTCGGGGGTTTCGTTCCTCCTAGGGAGAGAAAAGTACTCCCACCCTTTGTCAAACCCATCAATATGTGTGAAAATGAAAGGCTGAAGGAGAAAATAAAGAAGATAACAACTTAAGAGAAACAAGAAAAGAATGAAAGTGAAGAAAGAGAAGAAAAGTGAAGATAGAGGAAAGAATGACACCCTAGCCCTCGTAACCTAATAGCGTCGGAGTCGAAGGTACAGCAAGGGGTCAAGAGAGACCTATTAGGAAAGAAAACAGAAGTGTAACATAAGCAATGTTACACTAGCTTGGTGAACCTATAGCGTTATCCAGGGGGCGCCATGAGGAAGCGGTTCACCAAAGCAGTCATAGGTACCTAAAACCTGAAAACAAGACTGCCTTCCCCCCCAATTATATTTTTCATATTTAAAATAAGTACCGTAAAACATATTACTGTATGCAAAGGACATGAATCATAAGGATACGATATCGTTCTCCGTTAACCCAGTGTGCACTTATTCCAATAACAATATGTATTGTTTAAATATAATTCTAGATCTTGTGGGAATAGTGACCGTGACGTTGCTAATTATAGTAGTACATGCCTTATTAAAACTTTTCTATTAATAATTTTAATAAAACTAATGTTTCGTATAGTTACAGTATCAAACCGGATAACTATTAAAAATATATTGACAAATGTTGATTGTACGTAAGATGCTTCAATGAAATTTAATATCTAAGGTTTGGGAAATAACTTATTGGCAATTCTGATTCGAAGACGCTTCCTTAATCCACAGTTTTGGAATCAGATTTCATTTCGATTTTTTAATCTAACTGCTCGACGGACCAATTAAAATACACTGGTGTTTGTGCAAATTGCAACACCAAGAAGGAGACTTATTATTCTAACTGCTCTTTTCCCCTCTAATTAATATTACTATATAGGTATTAGCTGTTATCAAGTAAATTTATATTACCTTGGGTACGATAGTCTGCCTCTACAGGAATTCAGTTAATACCAAAAATATTACATAGTATTTTAAACCTCCTTTCTTAGTATTTATTACAGGAAATATTATGATTTTTTCTGCTCCTGTTGCTTCGGTTCCAGTTGTAACTAATATAACCTTTGCTGTGACTGACTAACAAGAAAAACAACAAAAGAAAACAAACATACACACTTGACACAACAATTTGTTATTATTAACGAAAGAACTTTTTCAAAATTCCCTTCCCTCTGGTTGCATGCTCGGCCGTCCTCTCCTTATAACTAATTCTAAATATGATAATACAATTTAATTTTAATTATGCCAAGACTTGATCTTCTTACATTAATCATAAAAAAATCAATCAAAACGTCCCCATTTTCCTTCTCTTTCTGAAGTTTCTGCCTTCTTGACCGATGTGTTGTTCGTTCCGATTCCATTTACCATATTTATGCTCCATCGATGTCTATAACCCCACACGCGCACGTTCCCTTCGTTACTGTCTTTTAGTTTCGTGGTATAAAACACCTCCCACCTAGTCACGCTGTTTACATTCTGCCATTTTTAAAACTGAACTACGCCAACATCGCGAGCAACCCTCTCTCTCTCGATCCGCTTGTTATCAGCATCAGCTCTCCTCTCTTACTTCATCAACCCCCAGGTCGGTTCTCTTCTTCTTTTCATATTGTGCGCCTTTCATTTCATTCCGTGCACGAACTTCTATCCCGATTGGCTGTTCGTTCATCCATGTTAATTTATTTATTCCTTGACCTTTGCCATCTTACTTCTTTCGTTAACTACTTATCCCATGGATTTTCTCACGTGTCCTTTCTTACTTGAACAAAACATTTACTGCTTTATTCTGCTACTCCCTCTTCAATCACTCGTATTAATATTTTTTTTCTTTTTCCTAAACGATCGCGTTTTTGCATCACTTCCTTCGGCCATTGCTGCGCCTATCGTGTTTAGAGCGATATGATACATTTGTATTATTCTCCCTTGTGATAAACCATCACACTATTACAATAAACTTTATTCCTCAGATTAGGAATATCACAGTATACAAATGATTAGAATTACAGAACTGTACATGCATTTTGACCATGAGTATTTGACCAGCAGTAGTCCGGTGTGAAGCCACCACGCCCTGCCATCAGAGCCACTAGTGGCATGGATTCAAAGAGAGCCTGGATATGCTGCGTGAACACAAAGCATCGATAGTGGCTGCAGGTGGACCAGAGCGAACAAGTAGCCATCATATCCCAGACATGTTCGATGGGCGACATGTCAGGCAACGTGCAGACCAGGGAAGCAGTAGTGCCCGTCGCACTTCGTAAAAAGCTTGCACGTTCCTCGCCACATGCGGACGGGCACTGTCCTGCTGAAATATGGCATGTGGAGCTGCCTGCAGGAGCGACAGTACCTCGGGCTCTAAAACCTCCCTGATGTTGCGGTTGCTGTTCATATTGTCTATAATACGTATGCGGCAAAGTCGCACATTGTAGCAAATGGAGAATTCATGAAAGGGCCGGGTTAATTGCCCTTTTTGTTTCGACTGTTCCGCCTCCGGTCAGAAGTATTGAGTTTATTTGTTTTCCCACGTCGGCTAGCGGGTTTTCTCAGCCAGGCATCTCGCACCAGCAGGCACCGCCTCAGCCGGGACAAGCTCTACGCTCGCAACTGGTCTCCCGACATTTATGGTAATGTAATGCATGTGCGTGTGTGTTAAAGTAAGGGTTGAGTAAAGGAAGGGAAGAGCAAGGAAAGATGGCGCGTGGTCCGTGACCAGTTAGTTACTGTACTGCTCCGGAGTTCGCCCGGTGTTGATCAGAGAAACCACGGAAAACTTCCAATCAGAGCTGCCGAGCTATGAAGCTAGTGTCGAAAAACCTGCCACCGTGGGGACTAGAACGCGTCGGCTCCGGTGATAGACACTACAGTGACGTAGGTCCGTGCCCTGAGCCACGAAAGCGGATGGAGAGGGGCCGAATAATGGAGTTGGGGAGGCAGGTGATCTTGCTGCGGTACTGCGCGCCACACTGGCTGACTCGACACCACCGTTGCACATTGTTGGTGGCAATGGATAGAGGAAGGGATGCATATTCCACATGCAGGATCCACCATGAAGAGGATTGAACGGCGGATTATCCACCACGCCCGAACAAATTCAACGGCTACGAATGGTGCCACTCAGCGGGGAATGCTGCCTGCTCTACTAAATCCTGAAAGTGCCACCGGTAGCTGCAGTGACATCAACTGATGTCACTACAGCGCCTCTGACCGGGAGGTCCTAGGTTCGAGTCCTGACGGCGACAGGATTTTCGACAATAGCTTTCCAGCTTGGTCGAATTCAGTCGCTGTCAGGAGGAGAATTCTAGCGGTTGGCTGCTCTGATCGGTAGTTTTCCGTGGTTTCTCCGATCAACACCAGGTGAATGCCGGAGCAGTACCCTAACAAACGGGCCACGGACCGCGCGCGATCTGTCCTTCCTCTTCCTTGTCCTATCCTCTCCCCTTACACACACTTCACTAACAGCCCTACACTACCACATATTCCTGGAGACCGGTCGGGAATTTAGAGCTTGTCCCGGCTGGGGCTGTGCCCCGTTGGTGCGAGAGTCCTGGTTAGGGGGATACCCCACTAGCCGACGGAAGGTCGGCACCGGATCTCGCCATCCGGCGGGGAAGATAGCCGCCATCTCCCGAGAAACGTGCACTACACTAACGGGACTAATGACCAAAGCAGTTGACGCGCCCGGAAACACGAAAAAATCAATCAATCAAACTGAAAGTGCCCTACCACTGGTGGGTGGTTGCACGGTGTGGGGCTCGCCGTACCCGAACGTTTCTATGCCTAACACAAATACTCATAAGCTACGTCATTACTAGACCTAGGAATTTTAGGCACAAAAAATTCACCTAAAATACTACAACGACAATTAAGTTGTTACTTTAATAACACAATTAATAAACATAACTTATTTTATGTTGAACCATTTACAAGTTTTTCGAAACGCATTGATTTCTCTTTATCAAATGTCATGTAATATTTCCCCAAAGGGTAGGGTTACAAAAAGGGGAAATCAAAAATTGAACATATTTACGGAAATAAAATGCTTTACTACATGTGGTTACGGGGACCCTTTCAAAGTTTTCACGGTTCCCTAGACCCTCCTACGCGCATGCCTAGGGTGTTTAGTAACTTTTTTTATTTCGTTGCAACTCATTTCAATATATTATTCCATATTAGTTGATTGATTTCTGTCTCACAGCCTGTGGTGGCAATGTAAATATGCCAAATGGAGTAATAGAAGTCGACAATACAACAGCTGGGAGTTCTCAACATTATTTAATAGAGTGCCGATGGAATATTAAAGTTAGGTCTGGACGTACAATAAAGATCATATTTGATAGATTTTACATAAGAAGTCAAATTGCCCAGTGTGGTGATATGTATCTCAAGGTAAAGTGCTGAAATAGTTAACTAATAATTATTTATTCATTGTTATTTTCTTTAATTAATTGCAATTATTGCCATGTTTCCGAGATCTTAAACTCCCAAGATGATGTTATTTATCAGTATTCAAATATTAAATTATTTCATTTAATTGCAAACAATTTTTAAATCTGATCCTTCAATTCTTTATTTAATTGACTAATTGCAGAATAGTGTTTGTTAACATGTGGAAAAGTTACAACACATCTATGAGGGATCTATTCGGGAATGACAACCTTGAACAAAACAGTATTTTTGCTAATATCGTTCATTTCGTTGCCCACGAAATCGGTCAAATAGGACAATCTCCGAGGACCAAATACTCTCATATCACTTCCACAAATGTGAACCGTTACCATTTGCTGTTGCCACCTTAATACACTAGAAATGACTATGTTAGATTATTGTAGATGATATATCCTTATATATAAAATTAATTGTAACTGTGATTTTTCCTACCATAGTTTTAAGGGAACAAAAGAATCTTCTTAGTTATTTCCGTTTGTGTAATTTCATTGTCCAACAAAATACTGAAAATTACTTTAAAACGTGGACCAATCATTTGTTGCTTTCAATTTAATCTTTGTCAGCAGAGTTATTGCTATTTGCCTTTGGGATAGAAATTAATACGAAATAATTAAATTTGTGGAATAAGAGGCACATTATGCCGCAGATTTCAACATTCTCGAAACCTAAAAATTATTATGAATTATGTTTCTAAGAATTAATTATTTTACAACATAAATATAATTTGTAAAAAAACATTTTGGAAGATTTTGACTTAATAGAAAACATGTTTCAGGTCCAGAATGGTCATTATGCAGACTCACCCCCATTGGGTCAAACGAAATATTGTGGAACTGAACTTCCAGTAATTCCAGAATCAACCAGCAATCATATATCCATTACATACAACAATATACGTGGGGGGCAGGTAAAACCAAACACATCAAATAAACTGAAAATAGTACAAATTCCCACTTAGTACAGAACTAGGATAGAATATTAACAAAA
This sequence comes from Teleogryllus oceanicus, assembly GCA_964035755.1. Classification (NCBI taxonomy): domain Eukaryota; kingdom Metazoa; phylum Arthropoda; class Insecta; order Orthoptera; family Gryllidae; genus Teleogryllus; species Teleogryllus oceanicus. Next base: position 182,413,777 of record CAXIVR010000002.1, on the reverse strand, counting down.
GTAAGGTGGACTGATTTTCTTTCCCCCCTTTAGGGTTTCAAACTTAGATTCTTTGAAAAATCTGTCTCCTGTGGTGGTTCTTATACTCTCTCACGGTTTGATAATTCCATGGGAAATATCATCCCCTGGATTTCCAAATTCGCCCTTCCACATATAGAATGTCTTTGGACTTTCTTGGCACCAGGAGGAAGCCTGCAGGTGGATTTTGATCAGTTTTTGATTTCGATCATCTAAGAGTGAGTATTTACTATTTGAATATTGACATTTGTAAATATTGTTTTGTTTACTTTTATTGCTTATTGACTATTAAAATTTTGTGATCCAGTCACATAGCTCGTATAATGCAGTATTATACGTGATACAAAAAATAGCAGTTCCATTTGTCAATGATTTCCGGGATTGATCCAGAAAGTATTTCACGAAAGAGCCCAAGTCCGTACTCCGTCCTCTTTTTTTTTCTCGTGCTTTCGTAAACTTGTCTTTGTTTTGTGAATATGTACGAAAAAGAGTTCAAAAATCATATCCATAATTAGCATCTATCATTTATTGCTATGAAATTGCTATAAAATTCTTACAATTTCGTTCAGGTAAAGATCGATTTTTTATTTTCAAAACGATTTATAACTCCTAACAAGTCAACTATTTTTGTGAGAAATCCTATAAAGCCCCAAAAAAGGGCTGTTCTTTGAACATGGAAATAAAATGCATTAATTTACATTATGAAAATATTAGAAACAAATAATTTATGCCGATCCAGTGGTCGAGTTCGCTAAGGCAGTAGTATCGTAGCGCTCTCGGAACGAAGGATTGCGGGTTCGAGTCCCGCCTCGGGCAGGGTTGTATTTGTATTCGTCCTTTCACCCCTTATCATTACCATATCACTTTATCTTCATAGTTACCATACCGTCAACGCCATTAGTGGTCGCTAATGACCTAGATGTTGATGCGACCTTACATAATTTTTAAAAAAAATTATAAATTCCATTTAAGCAAGTTTTCCTTTCTCGCTACCGCATACACAGTAGAGAGAAAATTATATAATGCTGCAGGAAAAAGCGGAGAATTTGAGCAGAAAAACTCTTCTTGTCGGCCTTGGTAACGAAAAGGTGGATAAATCCAGTTGTAAATGTAGGGGGGAAATCTTCTAACAATTTGCGCAACCAGAATCGATGTTTTGTGGGTCCTTGGTCCCGAAAAACCAGCCGTCCGTCCGTCCGTCCGTCCGGTCGGGGTCGGGTGGTCGGCGGTCCGTGCGTCGGTGGTCGGTCGGTCGGTCCGTGCGTGGTCGGTCGGTCGGTCCGTGCGTGCGTCGGTCGGTCGGTCCGTGCGTGCGTGCGTCAGTCGGTCGGTCGGTCGGTCGGTCGGTCGGTCGGTCCGTGCGTGCGTCGGTCGGTCTGTCGGTCCGTCCGTCCGTCCGTCCGTCGGTCGGTCGGTCCGTGCGTCGAGTCGGTCGGTCGGTCGGTCCGTGCGTCGGTCGGTCGGTCGGTCCGTCCGTCGGTCGGTCGGTCGGTCCGTCGGTCGTCGGTCGGTCGGTCGGTCCGTGCGTGTCGGTCGGTCGGTCGGTCCGTGCGTGGTCGGTCGGTCGGTCGGTCGGTCCGTGCGTGCGTCGGTCCGTCGGTCCGTGCGTGCGTCGGTCCGTCGGTCCGTGCGTGCGTCCGTCACTGTTTGTTTGTGAGTGAAAAACGCTAGCGTCTGGAATTTTCAGCCGATTTTCTCCAAAATTGGTATTCCGTAATCGATGTAGCTGATGTCGTGGTTCCTTGAATTTGAAATCGATATTTTAATTCTGGGACGTACCTTACATTAAGCCCCTGGGAAACAAAGGCATTTTCAACTTTGTTTGAAGAATTTTTTTTCTCATAAACGGCTCCAAATTATATGATTAAATTTTTTATCTTTGCGTAAAGAATGCGTACGAGAATGGTGCATGTTTCATCTTTGATAAAACTACTGTTTTTTCGTAATTTGGAAAAAAATATTTTTTCCGCGTCTTCTTAAACTACATTTATGAAGATACATTTTTTCTTAATGAAAAGTCTTCATCAAAAACATCTTCAAATTGTCCTGTTCAATCCCGTTCAATTTTGAGGAAATACGAGTTTTCTTCTGTAATTTGGAGTCAAACATAGTCGCCCCTTCGAATGTCCTGCGCTTCGTGAACATAATTAGAGAAGTGTTTGGAGGCAGTTGGATGCTATGTAAATTAGAATTTCTATGTTAGTTCGTATTCTTTTAGTTTTTCTTACATTTGTGCTTTTGTTATCGTCTAAATTAAATTAATCTTTTAGAAATTATTTTAAACCTATTTGATAATCTAATTTGTTGTGTTGTGAAGAATATACTTGCATTCTCAATGTATTGACGTATTTTCTTTCAATCAATACGCATATCTTAATTGAAATTATCCCAATTAAGTTTAGCACTTAATATTCCACAATTTGTAATAAATTTTACAAAAAATTATGTCTGAGATGTGTTAATTCGGAGAGATATTGCTGTGTAAATATTATAACGTATCTGTTACTAAGGGCGAGAAGGTATGTGCTGTTTAGCAAGCACCATTAGTTTCAATTTTAAACTTTTCTGCAAAGTGATACAAAAAATGATTCGTGGTTTTATCGTAAGTTTCTAAAAGTGCTTTTTCATAAGTTTGCTTGAATTAGAGGCAATTTTCAAACAATTTTTTGCTGAAAAACGTCTGAAAAGTTTTGTCTTAAATTCTTTCTTTGTGCGTATCACATGACGGTAATAGTTTTGGTAAGTAGACCCATTTTAGACTAACTCTGTATTTTCAAAAATTGCAAAGAAATTAACATTGCAAAAGTTCAAGATTTATGACAAAAGTTTTACTTTCTCGCGCTTACTTCTTAAGACGAGAGAGTAATGTAATGCTGCGCTAAAGAAAGGCAAATTTTCAGAAGAAAAACTCTTTTTACACGACCCTGGCATCTAAAAAGTGGATAAATTGATTCGCTTAATTTATAAAAAAAATTCTCTAATATGTGATGTAACCAGAATCCCTGTTTTGTGGGTCCTTGGTACTGAGAAATTGATTGTCGGCAAAAACATGCCTGTCCGTCTGTGAACAAGGCTAACGCCAAAACCGTTCAGCTGATTTTCTCCAAAATTGATATTCCCCGATCGATCCTGCTAATGTCGCGGTCCCTTGAATTTGAAATTGATATTTTAATTTTGGGAGTTACTTTACATGAAGTCCCTGGGACATTTTCAAAATTTTCATAAAAATTCATTGATTTTCATTAAATTTTGTTGTTGGATAGTCTGAAGAACGTTTAAGAAAATGTGCAGGTCTAGTGTTGGTGAAAACCCCATCGAAAAATGAAAAAAATCAATTGTTTTGTCTTCGACAATTAAAATTATGAAGAAACATTTTTTTTTGTTAATGAAATGTGTTCATCAAAAACAGATCTTCAAATAATATCGTGTTGAATTTTTTGGAAATGTAAGTATTTTTTGTGTAATTGAGCATCAAACTTATTTTTATTTAATTTATTTATTTTACGTCAAAAAGCAGTTAAAAACTGCGTATTTTTTTTGTTAATGAAATGTGTTCATCAAAAACAGATCTTCAAATAATATCGTGTTAATAGGAAAAGTGAATTGGTGACATTTTCAAAATTCTGTGATCCCTACACTAACTCATATACTACTTAAAATTGGAGAAAAAAAAAGAAAAAAAGAAAAAAGAAAAAAAGAAAAAAAAGAAAAAAGAAAAAAGAAAAAGCTCCCAAGTAATAAAATCTATTTTTAAGGATAAAAGGCAATAATTTTGGCTCTTATCCATGTTGTCCTTTGGAATATTACTTCCTGCCGCGACAACATGGAAACGATAATTTCAATAATTGTATTTCCCACTGAATTCTAGAAGACGTGCACAGAAAATGAAGTTACAGTTAAGACCAGAAACAAAACGCCCGCTCTGAAAATCCTGAGCTTCACGATCGCAATTTTAGATTTGTTTTGCGACAGTTGGATGTTACGTAAGTTAGAATGTGTATATTATTTCATATTTCTTTGTTTGTGTCTTACATTGGAGCTTTAGTTTTACGTTTACAAATTAATCTTTTAGAAATTATAAAAAACTTCTTTGAAATAAATATGAGCTAAAAATCGCTAGCCTTCAGTTGCCCGCTCCCAATTTAGGCAGTTGGATGCTGCGTAAGTTAGAATATTGTACATTATTTCATATTTTTAATTTTATTTTTATTATTATTATTATTATTATTATTATTATTATTATTGTGTATTATGTTAATTCATTTTAAATTGCCTCCTTTAATTGTGTTAAATGTGAAAACGAATAGATGAGCGGTCATTGTTGGTTGTTGTAACCCATTGCTGTAACGCCGCGCACTGAAAACAAGGCGAATGTGACGACTGCCTTTCGTTAGCAGTAATACTTTTTATATTTGTAGAATTAAAAAATACCATAGTGTTTATTTAGTATTATATTAATTAGTATTTATTGTGTGTTTCGATCTATTTGCATTTGTTTGGCAACGCTATCAGTATCGTATTATTTATTAACTTTTAATTAATTTACTTTCTCGCATATTGCTTATGAAGAATATTGTAAGGACAAACTCATCCGATATGTTCGGAATACTCTGCGTACCTTATACAATGAATTCAATGTCAGAAAGACATTTTCAGTTATATATTTTCATGTATTTAACTTATTTATAAATTTCATATATTATTTATTATTCATATATTCATATTATTTATTATTCGTATATTTTCAATTATATATTTTCATTTCATTTATATTTCAATTTTCGATCTATTTGCATATGTTTGCCAACGCTATGAGTATCGTATTATTAATTAACTTTTAATTACTTTATATTGTCGCATACTGCTCGCATAAAGCTAAAATACTCATCCGATAGGTTCGTGAATACACCGCATACCTTATACAATTAATTTAATGCCAGATGTTTGTTTCATTTGTAAATGGAAGAAATGATTGCTGCTCCTGACTGTCGAAATGAATGCATTGTTTGAATTGGACATTTTCAAGTAATAGCTGAGATATTAGTAGCGCAGAAATTGCAATATTTCTGTGGTAGGTAACCCTTTCCAATAAGGCGAGAAAGTATTGCTGTTGTAAGCACCACTAGTTTCTTAAATAAAATTCGTTCTAAATAATTATACCTTAATTGGAGTTATGTACAATTTTTTTAAACACGACTAGTTTACGCATAAATTCTGCTTAAAATTAATCAATTTTTGTTAATTCATTATATAATCAAATGATCTCAAAAACGGCTGCAATTTTTCTTTATTTTCATTTCACGGATGGAACAAGCGAGGTTTCAAAAATGGCACGGGTCTCATTTTCGTGTCACTCTCTAAATTTTTAATAATTGCAAAAGTTAGAAATAAGGCGTGAATGTATATGCTGTTGTATCTGCACTAGTTATGATTTTAACTAACTCGAGTTATTTCATTATAAATGTTACGTTAATTTATGATTTATTAAGTCAGTCATTAAGAACTGTTCTGAGTTACCATTCAAATACCGACCCACAGAGGCCACTACTATCAACTTCTTTCTTCTTGTGGCCCATCTAGAAACTTTTACAGGCGCGTAACCTAAAAGAAAAAGGAGGCAACTGTATTTCTGGGCCCCACTGGGTCCCTTTTCATAACTTATTTACTTACTTTTATTTACTTCCATTTATAGTTATCTGCCCGCGTGTGTCCGTCACTCGCGGTTAGACTACTTCCGTTCCACCACTAAAGACAAATGAGTGCCATTCGACGTATCTCTTGTATTCTGATGGAGAACGGATCCATCCAGAAGATTGTAATAGATATATTACAACTCGTGTTGTTTTAGAAATTCAAAAGCATTTAGGGTGGCGTAGGGAAACTACAGAGGTGATTCAGAGCTCATTTGATGCCTCTCGATAAGCCAAATCGAGTGGCGCTATTCTTAACCGGACCTTACTCTTCCTCTATGGATGCAAAATATTTATTTGCATTTTTGTTTTAGATTGATGTACTAGAAGAAAAAACTTTGTGCAATGTCATCATTCCACAAACCGTAATTGAAGAAGTGAAACATCAAAGTAGTACAATTTATAAAAGACTTAAAGATATTATTGGTAATCCAGGCAGAAATTTCTATGTGTTTGTGAATGAGCATCATATGTATGTATTAATTTATGTGAAATTTATTTGTTATCAAAGTATGCATCTCACCAAACGTTTTGTTCAATTATAATTATATTTCATCTTGAGACAATGCTTCATACAAGGCTGGGTGCAAAATGACAGTGATGGTAATAGAGTGATTTAACAAATTGGCATAAATAATTAAGTCATCTCTAGAACAGTAATTTAAACATTCATCTTTGAATAAGTGTCAATAATTAACTAAAATAGTTTAATCATTTAAATAAATGATAAAAATATTTTAAATATGTATGTTGTGAAGAATTGTTTTATGGCACATATATGGCAAATATGCCCCTTCCAATTTACACTAATTCATTGATTTGTATCTTTTCTTAAAATACAATTGTATTTTATTTTCTGTGATAATTGTTATTTAAATTGTTAAGTAGCATTAGAGATGTCAGGTTATTCTTGTGAATTATTACATATATTTTTGGGATACTTTCAGGAAAACCTACATTGAGCGGCAACGTGGGGAAACTGCTAATGATCGTAATGATCGTGCAATTCGAAAGACAGTGGCTTGGTATGAAAGTCACCTTGCTAGTAGTCAGAGTGGTATCAATAAGTCTGACCGTGTTCGAATCCTCCTCTTAACAAATGATGGAAAGAACAAAGAGTTAGCTGCCAAGGAAGGACTCTGTGTGGCATCAGGTACAGTAGATCACTTTAACAATAAAGACTTCTTCAATCTTGGTATGTTAATTGTAATGAATGATTTTAAATCTTCTGTAGAAAATGTACATTACAATGGAGTGGTATCATACAGCTGTCTTCCTTTTCCACTGGATACTATAAGATAATGTTGTTGTGTATTATACAATTATGAAAATCACAGATTGGTTCGGAACATGATACACCCTTAGAGAAGCACGGCGGTGGAGATGGGGCGAGGCTGGGGCTTCCGGCCCTCCTGATCATTATAAACGACCTTGAGTTTATCCACCGCATAATTACCAATTCACTTTTATAAGACAGCACTTCAGTAAGCAATTAATAAGAAAACCTTGAACTGCTGCAATGAATTCGAATGATGAGAGCTTTGTTTATCACAGAGGCACACACCATGAATGCAGGCAGCATGGAGCTCTGACAAGACACTAGGGCCTCCCCTAACTTACGACATGACGTTCATGACCAATTATTATAATTACCTAACCACCCCTCGACCTCTCCACTGTGTATTTCCCCTTCGCCAGAGCGGTGCAATGTGCTGGTTTAAATGACTTCCTTAGGTTGTACCGTGTTCTGTACTTCAACCCATAGATTTTTAATTTTAAAACTAATTGTACATCGATTCCTATAATCAATCTTTCTAGTGAACAATTTACATTTAAGATTGACACTAGTTAATTTTGCTTTCTATGGAAATATACTATATTAAATATTTCTTGGTCAGAATTTGCATTTTATTCTAGACTAGCTTAAATAACTGGTGTTACCTAGCTAGTTTGTGTTACCTAGTGGTGTTACCTAGTTTTTATTTTTTTATTTTTATTTTTATTTTTTTTTTTTTTTTTTTGTTTTTTTAAATCCTCTATTACAGTGGAAAAGGAATGAATTCATTATGCAGTGTAAAATACAATTCGCCCTCCATGTTCTGTACGTTCTCCATGACCTTCCCCTCCTCATCAGAATTAATTTTTAATTTCGGACTTGAACTGCAGTGAGAGAAAATGAGAGAGAGAGAGAGAGAGAGAGAGAGAGAGAGAGAATGACGTCAGAATATGGACGAAGGAATTGAACGGGTAGGAAACAAGTGAGAGAATGAGGAAGAGGAAAGGATAAATCAACTTTTTCAAAGTACAAATGAGAGAAAATTTAAGTGAAAATACGCTGAATAAACAACGTTTAATTTATACATACCTCTATGTAGTCACAATCACAATCATTTGTTGACCGAGTAGTGGTATTACACGATTTCAAATGTAGGCCATTAATCATGAGACGAATTATTTGATTCGGAGGAGCTGTCAAGACCCAGTGGCAGTCCAGATCTGGTTCATCGACCATCGTTATTAACATCTGGTGAATGAATAGTTTGTACTTGGCTGGTTAAATTTCTTCTTCCGCCACATCCAGCACTTTCTCCTAAAACCAACAAATTGTTTGTAAATGTATCATGGTACAAAGATCGGTAAAACTATCAATCTTATCTTCCTCTTTTGTCTTTCTTATGTCTGAATGTCATGCAGTTTTCAAAAAATTATCCGATTTTGATGAAATTTTCTAGACCTATACATACTAATTAAAAAAATTCAACTCGTCACTTTTTAGCACTCCAACAGGGAAATGAGTACTTCCAATTATTGTTTGGTTTTTGGGAAAATTTAACTTCATGGTATTCGGACGACAAAACAGCATTTTTCGGTATTCGCAACGCAAACTAATTGAAAATGTAAGCGTAACACGGGGAACGACATTGTCAACATAGCTGCCTACACGCACATTGCGAACGATCCCAAGACCGTACTTGTACGTGTTCGTGAATTCGTACGTAAACAATGTTTACCACTTGTCGAAAGTGTTTTGAAATACCCATTTCAAATTCGGATTCTGCTTTTTACGTCACTACATTTCATTCTTACGTCAATAGTTCATTTTCTGTATCAGATGCGGAAATAACTTTATCTCAAAATTCCACCAACACTGCTTTTTCAATACAAATTTAAGTTTAATGCAATGTCAATCCATTTAGATACTGCGAAAGAGCTTCGAGCTGAATGGCAGGACAGGCACAACAAACACTGCTGACTAAGCGGAATGGACAGGATGGAACACTACCTGTCCATCAAATCAAACCTGTCCATCCTAACAAATAAACTCCACTGTGAACCATTTTAAGGTTAGAGGGTTGTTAAGGTCAGAGGCCCTTCGCCAAGTTTATGTAGGCCCATTAAACTTTCATTTAACCATTTTATTGAATAGCGTTGAAATGTTGAAGCCAGTTTTCTTAGGAGTTAGAAGAATAGCTAAAACGCACATTATTAGATGAATACAGAGTAAAACATTAAGATATTTTGATGAAAAATTCCTTTTTGAAACGGCAAACATACTAATTCAAAAAAAGCAAAAACTAATAAATATTTAATATTTGGCTTTGTGAACTAGAGTACAGACGTCTCCGGCTATTGTGAACTCGAATATTCTGAACCTCGGTTGTAGTGAACTTATGTCACCGGTCCCGTTTCACTTATATTACAAATAAGCCTAAGAAAATTCGGTTCTAGTGAACCTAAACTTCGACCATAGTGAACGTAGGAAGTAAGTCTAAGAAGTTAATTGGATCTCTCACGTTATTACTGATTAAAGGTCTCTTTCGGAGAGTTGGACCGTGATCCAACAGTGCAAGAGACATTGAAAGGTATCAAAATTACATTGCGATACTTAAGAGACAGAACGGTCAGTGCAGAATCAAGTATGGAGAGAGCACGAACTCGTGAGAAGGATCTAGAGAAATTACTAATGAAAAATGTACGAAGCAAACTATTGAAAATAAATTATTTTTTTAAGTGGAAATGAAGATATTGAAATATTCAGTTCGTACTGTTAATGCATTTTGCTATATCTCTATGTTAATAAAATCAATCAAGGTGGAAAAATTTCATTTAATTTTGACATCATCGGCTATAGTGAACCTCGGATATAGTGAACAAAACGTGATAGTCGCCAAAAGTTCACTATAACTGGAGTCGATTGTATATTTTGAGCATAAAACATTTCATTGACATGCTTAAACTACTTTGGGGTGATTGTAACTTTTCATATAAAATATGGAACTTACCGTACGTAAATAAGACATCCGCGTTGAATGAATTCCACCTAGAACTAAAAGAATATGTAAGATATTCCAAAACCATTTTATTTCCCGTTGATTTAATAACCGGAGGGGATTTATCAAGATTTCCACAGTATGTGGACATACGGTATCTTTGATTCACAAATGGTCCGTCATATATGTTCATCCTGCAATAAATAAGTAAATATAAATATAATAATAGTATAATTAAATTTGTTAATATATTATTAATATTAATATAATAATTCACTAATCTGGCTCTTGGTAAACCACAGTTCATTAAATAATACGTTTATTGTACGTATATTTCAAACAAAAGCTAATATTATGATATTTAACTAAATAGTTAGTCCATTCAAGTTATTATGGAGTGTAGTATAACACCCCACTGAGAGTAATGAGTGGCAAGATAATTTTTGTTTAAAAAACTGCTCAGATATATACGAAAGAAAAGAAGTCGAAATGCGTGTTTTAACGAACTTAAAAGAACAAATTCGGTAGTACTATTACAATTGTTTTGAGTAGTTCCCCTCCATTTTCAATAGATGTCACCTCATTGCACTACTTTGAAGAAAATTACTCATAGACTGAAACAACAATTTGTATTGATAAACGGTTTATAGTAGCTTCTTTTACACCTGAAAATATAGAAAAAAATTCAACAAGCGATTCATTTCACCCAAACTCTGCAATTATGGATTATTGTGCAGATAAATTTTTCACCTTTCTCAATCATTCGGTATTTATTACCATATCATATAAATTATTGATAATATATATTTTTCGGTTCAAAAGTATAATTAAAATGAGAGTTTTAAAGTATCATAGAAGAGGATGCCATTTTGAGACTATTAACCTCGAAAACGTTACAAATTTTGTAAAATTCCAAAAGAAATATTTAAAACGTTGTTCATTACGGGGTGGGGTAAATTTAAAATTTGGGAAAGGTTTCTTGCAAGAACCAAACTAGCCCAAATTTCGAGATTTTTCAGGAGGTACCAGAGCTTCATAGCGCAGACGTGCATAGTAATGAATTTATGATTGCCCCCCTTATATGGGGATGGCACTTGCCGAAAGAAATGTTTCAGCAGAATTTTACCTAGTTATTCCTACAAGAGAGATTTCCTAAAAGGAAGCAAATTTAAACTACAGGGGAAAACTAGGTGAAATATTTCAAAATAAGAAATTTTCGATTGTTTGATTCTTGTAAGAAACCCTCAGTTATAAAATAGTACGTATGTTATACATTTATTAACTAGAGGTGCTACAGATGGACACTTTTTCTCGAAGTAAAGTTTAATTTTCCCTTGGTGTGGACTGGCACTTCATCTTGCCGTCCTTCTTGCCGGCTGCCATCTATCACCCCCAAACCATTTTTTAAAATTTTTTCCCAATTTTTTCGGTTGCCAATTAGTACAACCGAAATATTATTTTAAAATATTAAATAAGACGAAAACCTTGTCATAAATAGAATTTTCATTGAAAATTTTGGGAGCCGTCTTTAAGAAAACGGCGTAACTGTAAATTGAATTTGAAGTTCTTTTTCACAGGACTCTATTGAGTTTTCGAAAAACTTCATTTAAAGTAATTTGTAGAACTTACTCACAAATTCAATAATGTATACAAATCTATTGAATTGTGCATATTAACGGAGATATAAAGAATTACATTTTTTAATTTTTGAAAAAGCAAAACAATACATCAAAATTAACTTTATGTCATATTAAACAGTGCAATTAGCACTATTCATTAGAAAAATTTGAAGAAAACACTTAGAGCCATTTTTGAAAAAATGGCGTTTTCTGAAATGGGAATTAAGAGCTCTTTTTTACAGAAAACTGTTTAGTACTGAGAAACTTAATTAGACATTACTTAAACCACATGTACTCATAAATAGATTAACAGAAATGGCCTCTAATGTAAATATTAGCGACGGAGAGACATGTAAAAAATATACATTTTTAATTATTGAAAAAAAAAGAAACGAAAAAGGGAATATGGCGTTACGTCATCGTATAAGGTTGTTTGGCAATAACCCTGTCAAAATTTAAAGAAAAATTTGGGGACGATTTTAGAAATCTTGTTTAAGTAATTTTTAAAATTGCAAATATTTCACGCACTATTGCACGAAAAACCCCTAAAATTTTCAAAAGAGTTTATGTAACCTTAATAAAAAAACTATTTATGGACAAAAATTTATTTGAAGGAAAAAATTTTTTGGGCTTCAATTTTATAGTTGTAGGAAGACGCCGAAAAAATCCTTTTGCAATTTTCGAAAATTCAGAGTAACCCTGAAAATGGGACTTAAGCCAGTTTTATAAGTGTATTTTACTCCATTTTTATAAGAAATTCAAAGAAAAAAACGGAGCCAGCATTGAGAAAATTTCGAAAATGTTCAAAAGGCTTCATGTAAAGTAACTCAAAAATAAAAGAATATTTCTCAAAATCGCAGAGATTTGACTCATCGACAGAGACTTATTCAGTTCGGAAAAGTACTATGCGTAGTTTAGACGCTAGTGTTGTTCACATACACCAGACGGACGGACGGACGGATAGACGTTTTATTTCAATTGGTTTTTCGGCATTTACGGCCCACAAAATAGTGATTCTGGCTGCACCACGAGGATTTTTTCTATTAATTTAGCAACTGGTTTTATGCACGTTTCGTCACCAGAACCCGGAAGAATTTGTTTCCGCCGAAAATCCGCCGTTTTTCGCGCAGCATCACATAACTTTTCTATACTTCGTATTATATACATGACTCGTATCTCTATTACCCGTATATAGTAGTAAACAGAAAGTAAAAAAGAATTTACTTTCTCCACGGACAACATCCCTTAGCCTCTTCTCAAATTACACAAGTATTTGTTGGAAAGAGTGTTTTTCAGAACAATTTGGTAGGGAACATTTATAATAAAGGAAATCCCAAAAAGATATAAAATTGAATTTTTAAAAAATTATAATTTTTATTAATTATTAATTCGAGCGTTTAATTTCATGGCGTCATTTTGGCAGGTTACATCTGGTTACAAAAAAAAAGATCATCTTGACACTTACCCAAGCCCATTCACTGAGGGATCGCAGTATGAAGGCACACGGAATGATGAGAACCTAAAACATCAAATACATATCAATTAATTTAATTACTATTAATTAAAATTTTTTAAATTAAAAAAAATAAGAGTGATTAACATTTGATTTAAATCGCACATTTTTAGTTTGGTTAAGTATCATTTAGTCCCGACGGGAATAAAGTTAAAGGACGGAATGTTAACAATGTTTGGCGCTGAGCGTACGGGACAAGATGAGCAAAACGAAACATTAATGGTTTTTTGAACCATTGTCGGCTTCTCCTTGAAGCCTTTAGGGCTGTGCCCAAGAGTTAGCTGTAGAATTACCGTTGTCGAAATAGCCAAACTCCCACTCCTTTCACATCTAGTGCAGCGCCTCTGATCGGGAGGTCCTAGTTTCGAGTCTAGACGGCGGCAGGATTTCGCAGGACACTAGTTTTTCAGCTAGGTCGAATTCAGCCGCTGTCTGAGAAGAATTATAGCGGTCGACTGCCCCATCGGTAGTTTTCCGTAGTTTCTTCGATCAACACCAGGCGAATGACGGAGCAGTATCCAACAAACGGGCCAGGGACCGCGCGTGATCTGTCCTTCCTCTTCCTTTGTCCTATCCTCTCCCTTGCACAACTTCACCTAACATGCACTACACTACCACATATTCCGGGAGACCGGTCGGGAATTTAGAGCTTGTCCCGGCTGGGCGGTCCCCCGTTGGTACGAGAGTCCTGGTTAGGGATACTCCACAGCCGACGGTAGGTCGGCCCCGGGATCTCGTCATCCGGCGGGGGAAGATAGCCGCCATCTCCCGAGAAAAGCATGCACTACAATTAACGGAACTAATGACCAAAGCAGTTGACGTGCCGGGAAACACGAAAAATCAATCAATCAATTCACATCTAGCAAAATGAGAGCCCAAGAAACCGTGCTTGAATTATAACTCCCTTTTTACGATCAACTAACGCAATTAGATAAATAAACTACTTTTGTCACACAGTTCGAATGAAAGGTGAAGAATAAAAAATTGATGTCCAGAAATCTGACTAAAATTATATAATTTCAAATTATGTATAATTATATTTCAAATTAGATATAATTTTGTGGATTGTAAAACGCATTTTTAGACAGATGTCTTTATGCCTTTCATGCCTTTTGTTTTTGCACTCTAGCTCTGATGAATTAAATTAAAAAATTCCGAAACGTTGGCAAACTAATCGTGTCATTGTTTAAAATTTGACCAATCACGTGAACTATCCCCATTATTGTTTTATTATTATTAATACAATTTACTATGCCCTACGCATATTTCGATTCCTCTGATTGATCACTAATGAACATATTTTACTGGATGTGCGTATTATTTGGCTTGATAAAATTTATAATATGGGGGATAGAGCCGGTCCTACGGGCATTCATGATGTGAATAACTTGTAAAGGTTGATGGAATAACGTAAAGGTAACTGGTAAAGGTTGAAATATTCAAAATTTTTAAATTTCTCTTCCTAATTAACAACACTGACATCTTTTCATGGAAATTCGTAATTGTCCAAAATTTGTTTTAACACGGAGAATCCTCAACGATCATAAATAATATACGAAGTCAGGTTGCTGGTGGCCAGTTGGCCAGCTTGGCCAGTTGAAGCAGAAAATAAAATATGGTAATTTGGCGACATATACGACGTGTATTTACATCCTCAATGTATTACAATCACCAAAGAGGATATAAATAATTAAAGAGACTGCTACATATTCTTGACCATAGGCACCTCACGGGATGTGAGGAACATACTGTGGCGTCGTGGTAGCGAAATGAGAACACAGACACGACATCCATCAACAAATCTATTTATTTACAAGATTTACACTATTTACCGCTCTGGGATTACGTTCGCAATCTACCTCCGTGACTCCAGGCCCACTGCTTCCGACCCCAGACTAGTGCATCTTCCACCCAAACGCTTTATCGCGCCGGTGACCAGACACTCAGTGCACGCACTAGGTCGTGTCATTTTCACCTCCGAGGCAGCAGGCATCCAAGCGCGAGGCAATCTTCAAACGACCTCCTCTTCTCCTCTCTACTAACCTCTTGGCGGTCACGGATCCCCTCAGCCTCTCTGAGTGCGAGAGGCTTCTGCGACCACATGGCGCTCACGCGGGATCAGTCTCCACTGCCCTGCCGCCTTGCGTAATGGGAGGCCAGCTCCCCTTCAAGCTCACACCGTGGCTCATGGCTTTCAAATGGGAAGGCTGCCCACCTTGCCTTCCCTTCCTACCCCACGTCCCACCCTTGACGGCTGCCTGGCTGCAGCCTTCGTCCCCGGTAAGCCTGGCAGTGAATGCATGACGTCACGCCTGTTCGTTTTACACAGACTTTATGGCGACATGAAGTGGAAGCCTATCGCTTTTCTCTCCCCTGTCAACAGCTTCAAATGCGTTACGAACGGCCGTTAACGAACTGACCAAGAAAAATTTTGATATGATTGTTACATAATATAACTCGGAAATCCATTATTAATATATAAATACATTTATAAATATATTTTTAATTCTCTTTCGGGCGGCGATTTCTTTAGAGATGCTCCGCCTTACAGCCTTTAATGACGAGCCGCGCCTGGCTCACAGTTCCACAAATGCTTTGTAACTCGCCGACCTTTGTTCGTTCCTATGTGCCGTCAGCCTCCGTCACCTTCTAAGGAAGTTCAGAGGTCTGGCCGCTACATGGTGTCGTTACAATACATAGACCTTCACCACACCAACACACACCATGACTAATGGACATCATGAATTTCATCACAAATTTATATCTCGGCAAACTGTTAATTTAACTCGTCACTGCAACTGTTCGACTTTAAATTTATAATTCAATCCACAAACTACTTTGTAACTTTATATCATAATTTAGCAACATCGCACACCTACGCCCTAACACGTCCGTTCGTCACTAGCATCAAACCAATTCTCCCATTCACCACTCACGCTTGCCTCAACTATCTACTTTCCTGCCCAGAAGATTCACAAAATGTTTATTGTCTCACTTTCTGCGCAGTTCTAATCACTTGTCCTCTCCTCTTGCATTTACATTGGGTGCTTTGTGCGTCACTATACTGATTCTATTCAATTTCCAATTAGATTTTACATTTTTATCTTAAACAAAAATAACTCACTGTGTGTACCAACTTTGCTACAATCTATTTCATTATTTTATTACACACATAGTTGCCACTACACGTCTCTTTGTTTCATTGACTCCAACTATTTTTGTCTCATCTGCGATTCTTTTGTCATTCATTTTTGTTATTATCGTTGTAAAACGAAATATTTTAATATTTTACGGCTTCATTGAGATGGTCATAAATGAGCTCACATGCTTTAGACGTACCACTATTAGTAATGGACTCACCTGAGAACTACAACAGAATTTGCAGGGCAGAATTGTCCAGGTACAGTTTACCTGTACATGGTAGTATTCTATGTAAGTATCAGGCGAAGAGAGAGCTCCTGGCTCATTTATCGGTCCTCCACATGAAGCTCAGAAACAAAATTATATTCACGTTAGAAATTTTAGAAAAATTTGTAGTAGTAAAATAAATATTTTATGGTGTGACTTACTTATTGATTTGAATCTCATAAGGAAGCCTGATCTTGAAACTGAAGAATCGGTTTTGAAGATTAGAGAAAAGTAATCGATGTGACAAATGGAGGAGGTTTATTTGTACCACAGTATGGTCCAAGTGTCATAATTGATGACCATCTTGGAGGTCCGATAATTGTAACATTATCGTACTGACAGAAACCTGAACAATGAAATAATTAAAACAAAATTGTAAAGAACTGTTTCATGAACAATGAAGGTAAATAAAAGCATGTAATAATAACTACCACACAACATTAGGTTAATTTTAAAGCTATTGCTGTCAAATCAATAATTAGCTTTAAATATTAGTCAAAATAGAAATGTAGACGTTTCAAGAAATGTTCTTCTTTCAAGAAAATTACAATTTTTCATAAAATAGATGTTTGGGTAATGAAAGGTATTCTGTGAATAACATTTATTACAAAATTGTAATTATATTCTTATTAGATTGTTCTTCGAATTGTTCAAAAAAACATCACATACCTCCTGTCCTTCTAGTTCAAATGTATCAAATTCAGCTCTCATCCAATGCCCCTGGCATTTTTACTGTGTAATTACAATCCAAATTCAAATCATATTTCTGGGGTAACTAGTGATACTATATGCCCTTCTGTAACATTTTCAATCACCCTCCACACTGAGGTGACCACTGGATCTGAAATTATGAGATTTGCAAATACTTAAACACCAGGAAACCCGGGAAACAATAACTTCCTGTGAAACAAGGATGTGAACAACATTACGTCGCGAGGTGTCGGAATGAACATGGTTAGCTTTGTAATAAATTAAAGGTTTTAACACCTTTTTATTTTTACAGGCATAATTATATATGTACGTTTCGATATTGGGGTCTACGGGACATCGGGTGCAGCTTGGCTACAACTCATTTAGTACGAGCTGGATATTGAGTAAAACTGAAGAAGTAAAGTATAAACAATTAATGTATGTAAAAAAATTTGGGAAAAAACATTGCAGAACATACGATAATAATGAAAAACACGAGACCGTGCATCTATGATGTAAGTGAATAGCTCTATCTTCAGAAGTAATGAAAGGTTCTTGTATTCGTAGTGATCAGAGTTTCAAAGTATG
Source organism: Teleogryllus oceanicus (assembly GCA_964035755.1). Taxonomy (NCBI): domain Eukaryota; kingdom Metazoa; phylum Arthropoda; class Insecta; order Orthoptera; family Gryllidae; genus Teleogryllus; species Teleogryllus oceanicus. The sequence goes on along the minus strand of CAXIVR010000002.1, from coordinate 182,395,980 downwards.
GCACTACCTAGAAGTAAACGAAAAACAAATAATGCTGAAGCCCTTTTTCCACAGAATCAAATGATAATTCAGTGAGAAACATAAAATATGCGTAAGAAACATACCTTAAATCCATCACCTTGATACTCGGTTGCTCTTAAATCGTATTTTCATTCGTGTTCCAGTTGAAGTATTTTTCTGTGTACATCTCTCCACATAGTTTTTAATAGGTACAAAATTGCTTCCGTAATAGTCAAATATCTAGAATGATATTAATTACATAATTATACGATTCAATTTCTTTACCAAAAGAAATGTTTGTTTTAGAAGAACATATGCATTAGAACAATGAAGGAGATTGGTAATTTATTTTCCATTTATTATAACATTGGACAAATATTTGCGTCTTTAATTTATTTTGTAGAAAAATTAAGACTGAACTTTCTAAGCTTAATGATGAAACAATAGGAAAAAAATAAGAAAATTTCACCTTAATTCAACTTGTAAACAGATTAATACTTCAAAGCATGCTTACTCAACGAAATCATTGTCACAATTAGTACTATCTTCAACTGGAAAACGATCAACAAATCGTAACTGAACAAAGTACCCTTCATCAGCCCGTATCTCCCACTCACATTCCATATTAGGCGGGTATTGACTGGGATAGTTGGGGCTTAATATTGCTCTATCTTTATTGTGAATCACACCTCCACAACCTGAAATGAAAAACACAATACAGTACATTAAAGTACCAGAAATTCTATTGCGAAAAGAACGGTCCATTCGCGCGGCAAATTTTCACACGCACACAGCAATCAGATGCGCAGGCATGTCGCGGATCTCTCCTTCGCCCAGGGCTCTTCAAGTAGTCTCATTTGATTCTGCGCGTCATTACTAAGACATATTTGCCACATTTGAACTCATCTAGCAAAAGAGTATTAGTCCAGAGTATTAGTGTCCATGTCTCATTAACATCCGCCAAATGTAAGGCAAGCCTCGAGCGAGAAGTACACGAGGAAACATCTCAAATAAGCCACCCATTCTCCTCAGTGTTAGCGGCTCATTACTGTCCTTGTTTTCTATTGAAAAAGCGCTCGGAACGTGTCCGGCAGCCATTTTTGCCTTTGCCTATTGCATTTTTTAAACGTTGAGAAATCACCGTCCAAATTGTTGCGCTCCAAACCCAATAGGACAAAGGACAGTACTTGCATGTGGAACATTTTCTCATCTTGGGTCTGGTCATCTCGTCACACCGTATTTCCCCAATAATGTAGCACTAATACTAAAAAACATTTATCTTAGGTTTTATTATTTTATTCGCGACTGAAAATAACCAAATCGTGATTTACGTATCTACCTGAAAAGTATCATTTGTTTTGTTAGCTCTAAAACGCCGCATTTAATTGAAAATTGCCAACATTCATAGAAACCAATTGGGACACTGGAGGAGTCAGATCTGGTCTTGATCACCCAATCTATAACCACAAAAACCTCAGCAGCAATCTAGGAGACATATTTACCAACCAAGACACGAAAACATATTTGTGTAACGTCAATAAACAGTTAAAACTGCGTGACATACTAAGAGAAGGCGAATTTTTGCACGTTTTGTATTCTTGAGCTCGAGGATGTCGATACTAACTAATACAGAAATTAAGTTGAATTATGGATACAGGAAGTAACGAGCGGGTTTTGCAGAGTTGGAATTAAAACATTTGATTCTAAGTAATAAAAGCAATTTGCAAATCATCTCCTGATTTTGGGTAATATTCCTAGTATACTAGGCGAAGAAATCAACTTACTGCAACGAAAAAATGGAGAACGATTATTTGAATATCTACGTTCCTCACTGAGCTCAAACAAACGTGCAGAGATGTTGAAGCTTAATTTATGGCCAGAAGCAAAGGAAGGGGCCATCTCAGCATTTGCTCAAGGACTCGGCGAACAGCACAAAAGTACTGATCGAGATGGGGGTATTCATGCACATAATAACTAATGCATTAAATATCATTGTTAATATCTAGATTAATTTTCTTTTTGATATTCATTATAGTATCTAATTCTCCACATTGGTAGTACATGACCTTGACGTTGGTGGTGGGGCTTGAATATCTCAATGACTCAGAGCTATGTCGGCGGTAGCTCAGTTACTGGTAGGACCTCCCTTGCCGGACAGGTCGATGGAGAGGGGTAAGACGAAGAAGTACTCCAGAAAAGGACCTCAACGCCAGAGGGAGACCTACAGAAGAGAACCGCAACGCAAGAAGAGGGTCCTCAGAAGTGGACCTCAACAACAGTTTCGGTGAAGATCTCCCTTAAACAAGGGATCTCCCGACCGTCAACAACCTCAGGTTTTGAGGTCGGATGAAGGATTTGTGAAAGGTTGAATCCCTGTACCTGGAGTAAAAAGGCCACTCTGAAAAGGGATACAGTGACGAGGACACTGCTGTCCAGAAGACAATCCCCCTTGGACAAGGGAAGTTCAAAATCAAATCCCCTGGTCCTTCAGGTTGGGGTTGCGCGTGAGGCTGGTACCCTTACCGTATACAAAAGCTATTACTCGTAAGCTTCACCAGAAATCGATTACAGACTGTGTTGCAACCACAACTCTGAGGGCAAGAAACTAGGAATACGTGAACATATTGTTGTGGCTATTTGGAATGTTAGGGGGATATGGTTGTAGGAGTCTGAACTGCTTAGAGAACTCAAAGAGAAGAATGTAAATATATGTGTTGTTACTGAAACAAAGATGAAATTAAAAGGAACTAAGGAGTTAGAAAATTATGTTAGGATATACAATGGAGTAATTCTAAACTGTCCAGCACAAGCAGGGGTGGCAATTCTAGTCAAAGAATCTTGGAAGAATAAAATTATCTCTTATAATTGGATTAATGCGAGGATTTATTTATTTATTTAATTTATTTATTTAACGTCAAAAAACAGTTAAAAACTGCGTATGACGTGCTATGGGGAAAAGTGAATTGTGTGCACATTTTCAAAATTATGTGATCCTACACTACGTCATATAACTACTTAAATTTTGAAAAAAGCTCCCATGTAATAAAAATCTATTTTCATGGATAAAAAGGCAATAAATTTTGGCCCTTATCCATGTTGTCCTTCGGAATAATACTTCCTGCCGCGACAACATGGAGACGATAATTTGAATAATTGTATTTCCCACTGAATTCTAGAAGACGCACAGAAAATGAAGTTACATTTATATCCAGAAGCAAAAAGGCAATCTCAGCATTTGCTCAATGAATCAGGGAAACTGGACGAAAAAACAGATCGAGATGGGGGTCATTGACCTGGAGGCTGCAATGCAATACAATACTCGTTACAGGTTGTTTCTACACATTTATACAGTCAAAATGGTAAATAATGCATTATGTATCATTGTTAAAATTAATGTTACTTTTCTCTGTGATGCTCAATATAGTCTCTAATTGTATAGAAACAGTTATGCAGCTGAAACGATTTCAGTTGGGATTTAAACTTTTCTATCGAATTGAATCGTTTAGTGTCATCTGGCAAAGTGTTGTAAAATAATGTACATGTATTGTATGTGATATTTTTGTAAAGAGCTGTTGATACTGTCACCCGATGAATATGATTTCTACGTCGAGTGTTATAGTAATAGACATCGGCATTTTCTGAAAATATATTCCGCCCTTAAGCAAGTCATTTTTACAAAGCCACTGAAAATTCCTAGATTAATGAAGAGAGGCTTACATGAATCCCGTGGGTGGGATTTGGTTATTATTCGTACAATCGTTTTGTAATCTAAAAGCCTGGGAGCTATAAGATGTATTTCCCAGAATATTATGCCATATCTCAGGCGGGAATGAACATTCATGAAATATACACGACGAACAGTATGAAGGCTGACTGAATTTGCAAGAATTCTGAACGCGTAGCATAATGAACTTAATTTTGTGTACAATTCATTTAAATGGACGTTCTATTTAAGGTTTGACTGATTGAGAGACCTAAAAATTTTGGATTTGGACAGGATTGTAACAACGAGTCTGAAGATGGACAGGGGACATTTGACTATTATTGACTGTATGACCCAGAAGAAGATAGGAAGGAGGAATGCCATATGGTCTACGAAAAACTACAAAAATGCCTCAATAATGCAAATAAAACGGATTGTTATACTTTGCAGAGATCTGAATGCTCGAGTGAGTAACAATCCAATTCGAAACATCGTGGACACAATGGGGGAATATCACATAAACGATAATGGAAATTTGCTGAGACATTTCTGTACCTATAACGATTTGAAAATATATAATACACTTTTTCCGGAAGACAGACAAGAATAAATTCACTTGGCCAAGTAGAGGTTGAAGGTCTATAATTGACTACATTATTTCAAATAGAAAGATGTTTCCATTAATTAAAGATATACATGTCTATAGAGGATGTGACATCAGTTCAGATCATTTTTAGTTGTCTCCAAAATTTCCTGTTGGCTCCATGGAGGAGAGGGGGCCAAATGAAAACCTAATGTGGGTACACCCCACCTTAGATACAAAGTTAAACTCTTCAATGACCTAAGTATACCTAACTAGATTAGATACCAAACTAGATTAGATGGCTCGCTAGCTATTACCACCACTTCCGAAAATGTAGAAGAAGAATGGAATAACATTAAAACATGTCTACAAAAAGCTTGAAATGAAGCCTCGACAGAAGATCTATAGAAGAAGGATGGGTCTCAGAATATGGAACAAAGACGTAAAGGAGGCATTAACAGAAAATAAACTGCCTATACGAAATGGCTACAGGAAAAACAACGCTAGCGGCTAAACTGTTCAGATCGACTTTCTAAAATTGATATTCCTATCTGATCTGGCTGATATTACAGCTCCTTGAATTTGAAACCGACATTTTAATTTTGGGGGACTTTACAAGAAGCCCATGGAAAATTTTCAAATTTTCCAAAAAGACTCCATCGTTTTTATTAAATTTTGTTTTGGGATAGTGTGAAGAACGTTTCAGAGAATTTCGTCTCATTTTCGTTGAAAACTCAGATTTTTTGAAAATTGCAAAAATTCAAAATGTTTTTGGCGTCTTCCTACAATTACAATTATGAAGATAGAAATTTTTGCCCTGAATGAAATATCTTCCTTAAAGATAGAATTTGAAATAAGGCCCTATACAATTTTTCAAAAATTTGAGTTCTTTCAGCTAATTTCTGTGAAATATAGATCATTTTAATTTTGTTTAAACATTTGATTAAGTGACTTCACGTTTTGATTACATTTTTTTGTTGGATAGTGTGAAGGACGTTTATGAGAATGGTGTTTGTCTCATGTTCACTGAAAACCTTGACTTTTCGAAAATTGAAAAAAATTCTAAATTTTTTCGGCGTCTTCCTACAACTACAATTACGAAGATAACAAATTTTGTCTTAATGAAATGTGTTCATGAAAAACAGATCAAAAATAATGAAATACATTGAACTTGTAGGAATTATTTGCAAGGGAATTACGAGTTCTCATTACTGAAACTTATAAATATGACATTAAAATGCTGATCACACGGTAAAGCCAGTCCTGGGAGGTATCCTCTTCTATAACTCTGACGTATAAGTCAACTTTCTGTTGAAAATGAAATAAATTTAACACTAGATTTTCCAAATCATTCTGCACATTTTTAATAATAAGGTATTTTAGAGTCCTGCTGGTTGCAAAAAAATGGCCGCATGTGTATTGTGCATGTGTATATGTGTCTTAACGAAATTTTCATGATTAACAAAATCATTAACTCTAAAAATAAGTCAATTTGTTTGATTATTTACGATGTAAGAATGATACAAAATTAAATAACATCAAGTAAGTGGGGTCCTATTCATGCAATATGATTAGTAGAAATAATCACAGGATGGCAAACATACGTACGACGCTTTGTAAAGTTCGTTTTCACAAATCAGCTTATTCACGGGTTTCAAAGTATTTGTGCTGTTATCTTGTGACATATTATTAACTCTATTTATCCGAGTAGCATAGATTATGTCTAAATCAAATGAGTTAGAAGAATGTAAAAAGAACATACATTAAAAATCCAATACCATTACCTGACGTTAGAGGTGACAGGCTTAAACTGAAGCCCTTGAATTGTGAATCCCATTGCGTGAAATTCAATCCACAAAGAATTACCCTGCGATATAATATTTTCACGAAGACGAGAACCACAGAAACGGTCAATCAATGGAGACGTCGGTAATGGTCCATTGTATATTAGCAAATAGTCATTTGAACATGTTTCTTCTAATTGAATTTCATTAAACTTGATCTGTAATCATAAAATATATACGTTTTAATGACATACACATAATCAGATAATACACATTACACACATATGTGATATCACATAATTATCATATATTTAAAAGTGAATTGTAGAAAAGAAAAAACAAGAAAAAATATATTTGTTCATAAAATTTGATTAGATTGTAGAGAAAAAATTCAAATTTATTAACTAAGTACTGAAAAATGAACATTATTATTCAGTCTGTTAGGCCGGTATTCAGGGAAAATTGTTCTTTCAAATGTTTCATCTGCATTTGGAAGAACAATTTGCGATGGACCTATACCTATCAGTCCGGAAAATCTTGAACACACAGTCGGCCTTACATATTCTCTGTTATCATGGATAAAAACAATAAAGTTGCATTAAGTGCTAACATGTCCAAAAGTAGTAGATATGTTAATTTTCTGAGAGATACTTTGCCCTTTCTATGTTTCATCCTATCCGGGACTGGTGTAAGGTGATAATCTAAACCCCTTTGTTACTTTTGAAACATGATGAAGAATAGTATTTTCATTATAAAAGTACTCTTACAGTAATCCTCAGTTCTTCTGGAAATGTTACTGCCCATGCACAATGCATATTGGGTGGATAATTGTTAGGATATCCTGACTGGTCACATCTCTTCTGGACAGTCAAAGTCCCTCCACACGAGATACTGAGTACTGACCTTCATAGGTCATTGCCACTCGAGACATCGCAATCTGAAGAAACAAAAATTCATGCATTATAAATTATGCATATATATATATATATATATATATATATATATATATATGAGAGAGCGAGCGACAGGCAGAGAGCGGGAGAGCGGGAGAGCGGGAGAGCGGGAGAGCGAGAGAGCGAGAGAGCGAGAGAGCGAGAGAGCGGGAGAGCGGGAGAGCGGGAGAGCGGGAGAGCGGGAGGGAGAGCGAGAGGAGAGAGAGAGAGAGAGAGAGAGAGAGAGAGAGAGAGAGAGAGAGAGAGAGCGTAGCCGAACATATGCCCCGCCCCCGAACCAAACCCGAAACGACGAATCGAAACGTTGGTTAAGGCGGTCCACCAAGTTAAACGTTGGCGCGTTGGCGACGTCATCGCCTGACGTTGGCATCGTCAAGTGTAACGAAACTCACGAGGGCCGATGAAAATTCGCAAGATAAGAGCAGGAACTGAATCTTGCAATTGGCTCCGAAGAAAAACTGAGGGAACCGGGCAGGAAATTATTTTCCCTTGAAGAGGAGAGCTCTAAAATTTGTTGAAGAGGGTAGTCGAGTTCGCTCAGTCGTTTTCGATGCAAGAACAACATCGGCACCAATAAAACAATTTTGAAAATGGGTTCAGGGGTGCCACAAACCCCATAAACACCCCATTTGTCTACCTTTCTTCGCTACGTTTTAGAAAATAACGAATAAATATTATTTAATGTTATTTTATTGATGGATTTTTGGATGAGGTGGTGTTCACGTTACCCCCATTAATTTTATGATCATCAAATATTACGTATGCGGTGTATTCAACAGTGCCCCATATCAACGCGCACACCTACATGCACCCCGGGCAGACCGTGCCCGCGTCGCTGAAGCAGGCACACTCATTAATGCATTCTGAGAAAGCCATCATTTTCTTTTTCAGATTTCTTCTGCATTTCAAAACCTCAATCATTTACTGACATTTTCTTGTGCAAGCATCACGCAACGAAAACAGCAAGCAGCACATGGCGTCGCAGATTTTTAAAACTAACAATTTTTCAAATTAATTGTTAATCTTAATTGTTGTAGTCCGACGTCGCCGGCTAGCTACCGGTGTCCCCCTTGCCTGGACCTAGTTAAATTCCCATGCTTGGGGGAAGAGCGACATGAGGCGAACATGACGTATTCTGGTCAAAGATTTCTTCCGGGCTGAAAGGCCGTGGTCCATTGGAAAACATATTTCCAGACGTTTTGTCCGCAACTACGACAGACATCCCAGTGGCGATGTGGTCTCGGACGAAGAATCCTCCTTGAAGGTTCCCGGTGACTGACGGAAGTGCCTGGTCCGCGGGGATATTCGTACCAGCGGGACTGTGGTGGGGGCGGCTACCGATTGGCTCGGGCCGGGTGACGTGGGAGACGCTCACTGTGTACGTGACTGTTGTCATGTTCCGCGTGCCTACGTGACCGCTGTCAATTCTTTGTTTTTCATTAGGTTTTGCTTTGGCCTGGCGGATTACGGGGATCCAAATCGGATTGATTTTCATTGCCTCCTCCTTTCTATTGAAATTCCGGGGATGTTTGTGAATTTCAATGGCTTCACGGTTTAATCGTGCATGGTAGTGAGCTGTGGTGGCTAAAACATCCACGTCTTCGAATCTTAGCGTTGTGTTCACGGCCAGAGAAAGCGTGTTCGGCTACTGCTGACTTTTCAGTGTAGCCAAAACGGCAGTTCCTTTTGTGTTCGGAGAGCCTGTGTTGATGCTCCGTTGTGTAGTGCCACATCGCCACTGAGGATGTCTCGTAGTTGCGGACGAAACGTCTGGAAATATGTTTTCCAATGGACCACGGCCCTTCAGCCCGGAAGAAATCTTTGACTACAACTGCGGCCGTGAAAGCCTACATTGTTTTATGACGATTCTCTTCACCGTAACTAGAAGATCCGCTGTTTAGGCTTTCTTTGTCATACAGCTATAGAAAGTAGGACGATTTTAAAGGAAAGCTAAACTGTATTTTTGCTCGACGGCAATCAACCGGGGACCACAACATGGGAGTTAGTACATGCCAATGAGCCCTCAGATTTTAACTTAACATGTTTTGTTAGTTCCGTTACAACTGCAATATTATTTCCAAATAATTTAAAGTAGAAATTTCATCAGTTTTCGAATATTTTTACAACATTCATATTACTGATCAGAGGAGTAATTACAGAATGCAAGTTTTCATTCATTAACATGCTTTACTTAGCTCAAAGGAAAGTTTAACTGATATTTAATTTATATTTTGCCATACTTACTAATATTTTTGTTTTAGGAAATGGACTAACTATTGTTTGAGGTTTAGTATAGTTTCCACAACTCACATAGAGTATTTCGTTATCATCAGCTGAAACACATAAATCATATCAATATCTATGAAGTGCATTTAAGTACTAATTTAATATTTCTTCATACTTACCCGAAGTAACTTTGATCTTTGATCCGCTATATCTACAGGTGTAGTAGTTATTATTACGCCCTATTGTCACATTGCGAAATGTAACTGCAACGTTTTATTTGTTGTTGGTCTCGAGTTGTACTCCACATACAAAGAATGACGAACCAGAAACACGGATAAGGAAAAGAACCATTTGGCCCCTGTAGGGCACCACCACAAGCTGATGGAAAATAGAAAAACAAAACAAAAGCTGTGTTAAGAAAGTAATACTTAGTACAAACACTTTAGTTTTGAATGAGTTAAAAATATTTTTTAATACAATAAAATACAGAATGACATTTCAAATTGTGCTTGACTCTCCCAGCGATGACACGATTTTGCGTAATCTCATTCTGCGATGCTCTGCTCGCACCACGCATGCCAACACAATTACCTATACATTATCTATTCATTACCTATACATAGAGGAGAAAATGTAAAGAACTAGAGGTGCTACAGAATGGCACAGACTTTCTCGTAGCAATTTCTTCTAATTTCCTTGGTGTGGAGTGACTTTAAGGTCTTTCTCCATTCTCTGCCAGCTGCCATCTATTGTCACCGAAAGAACATTTTCTTGACATTCTCAACTTTCGATTACTAATAGTAGAACCGAAATATGACTTCAAGAATATTAAACCTCGTTCAAAATGGACATATTTATTGAAACTTTGAAGACTTTTTAAGAAAATGGCCATTTACCATTACTGTAAATGCATATTAACGGCGAGAGATATTTCAAAAGTTATGTTTAATTTTGGAAAAACAAAGAATACATCGAAATGAACAGTGGAATTAGCAATATCCATTGGAAAATTTGAAAATATGGAGCCATTTTTTAGAAAATGGTGATTGAGCGTTACTGAAAATGCGGAATTTTGAGCTCATTTTTACAAAAAACTGTTCAGTATTCGAGAAACTTAATTGGTCATTATTTAAATCACATGTACTCATAAATCGAGTAATGTGAAGAAATCGCCTCTAATGTAAATATTACTGACGTGAACGATAAGTCAAAATATTTCATTTTTCTACCTTTGGAAAAAACAACTAAGGAATGGAGCAATATGGAGTTTATGTCATCATATAGAGTTCGTTATCACTAACATTACCAAACATTTAAGAAAAAATTGAAACCGTTTTTGACAAAATATTGTTTAAGTAATGTTTTAAAATCGCAAATATTTCACGTTCTATTTCACGAAAACTACTACAATTTTGAAAAAAAAGCCTACATGACCTTAATAAAAGAACTACTTATGGACAACAAACAAATTTCTCTTTCTTTAATTTTATAGTTGTAGGAAGACGCCGAAAAAATTCAAACTTTTGCAATTTTCGAAAATTCAGAGTTAACCATGAAAACCGGACCTCTGCCACCTTTATAGGTGTATTACACTCTATTCTTCCAAGAAATTTAAAGAAAAATTTGAGCGCTTTTAAGAAAATTTTGAAATGTCCGGGAGCTTCATGTAAAATACACCCAAATTTTAAAGAATGTTTTTCAAAATTTCAAAGCTTCAACTAGAGCCAGATGGACAAGTGTTTCTTCAATTTGGAAAAGATCGTACGTGTGATTTAAGCGCAAGTAGTGTTCACTGACGGACGGACGGACGGGCGAACGGGCGAACGGGCGAACGGGCGAACGGGCGAACGGGCGAACGGGCGAACGGGCGAACGGGCGAACGGGCGAACGGGCGAACGGGCGAACGGGCGAACGGGCGAACGGGCGAACGGCGAACGGGCGAACGGGCGAACGGGCGAACGGGCGAACGGGCGAACGGGCGAACGGGCGAACGGGCGAACGGGCGAACGGGCGAACGGGCGAACGGGCGACGGGCGACGGGCGACGGGCGAACGGGCGACGGGCGACGGCGAGGCACGGGGATGGACAGACGGATGGGCAGACGGATGGACAGACGGATGGACAGACGGATGGACAGACGGATGGATGGACAGACGGACAGATGGATGGACAGACGGACAGACAGGCCGACGTTTTGAAAGAAAAACACTTTTCCGGTATCAGGGGACTCCAAAACGCGTTCCGTTGAAATATCCAAATCGCTTTTCCGTAGCATTACATAACTTTATCAATACTACATATTACTCCTGTACATACGTATGCATACGAGAGAGTAAAAAATTCGGAGCGGTTTCCGTGAAAAAAAATTAAAATTTTATGTATCAAGAGATGGTAAAAAATACGGTGATAGTCACATTTTAGTCAAACACCTCATATTTTCGAAAGTTGCAAAATGTTAACATTTCAAAATAATAAAATTGGAAAATGCAAAACAACGGCTCTTTAAAAAGGTCAGGTACAGCGTTTTTAAAGAAACAAATAGTTTTCTTGTTTGTGTTTGAAATTAATGGAATTCATAAAGAAGAAAATTTCTGGAAAAATACTTCACTTTTATTCCACGGGTAGAAGGAACGGATGGACGAAGAAACGCCTAAAAAAATGCTGCACGTTTCATTGTTAAGCTCTCTGAATTTTAGAAAATGGCAAAAGTGGAAAATAGTGCGAGAAAGTATGTGTTGTTTTAGCATGAAGGAGAGGAGAGTTTTCATGTTAGTTTTTTCTGAAGACCCTAAATTGCCTAGCTTCACCACAATTCTAACTTGTTGGTTACAGATATCTTCGACTTGAAGTCCGGAACACTTGTGAACATTCTCCTTAGCCATGCTACATTTTGTCGTCTTGTCTAGAAATTCAATATTCCAGGTAATTTTACTCCCATTTGTCATTGCTGAACTAGGTAGCTATATCAAATCGAAGTCATGAAAAAGACGTATGTGGGAGCTACGAAGAGCTGTTGTATTCAGTGGCGTCTGCTCTCTCTGGACCTAGGTCGTTGTCAGTGAAGGAAAATGTAAACCCCCACACTACTCTTTTCGCTTATATACTTAGAATAAAATTTAATTATGGAAGCCAAATCTTTATTTATTTTAAATGATAATGTTGGAAGAACGAGGGAAAGATAGTCGCAAAATAACAACGAGGATGTTGTATTTTTTATTGCAGATTGGAATAAGATATTTTATAGTATTTAAAAAGACAGGCTCGACGCTTTTCCCATTCTTCAGTTCTCGGTTTAAAAACTATATTCTGAAATATGATCAGGTTAGGACACGATCGCCCATCACTCAATTACTTGTTTCTTTTCTCCATACGAAAGGGAAGGAAAGCAATTATTTAAAATTATTGTTCCTCTTTTTCACTATTCTTATAAAAAATAACACTAATTTCATGAGCATATCGCTAAAGGCTTCAACACGCAACGAAGAATATCACAATCACGGACGCTCGCTCCCCGGCAGGCCGTTTAAATCGAGATCCAACGCCTTGGCACGCTTTGTCCTTGAGTACGGGGACGTCGCGCGCATGCGCTGCCGCCACCCGATCATACCTGAAGACGTTGGAGGCATTCGCCAAAGGTGCCAATTGCACGGAAGTGCCAATTGTACTCTATGGTGTCAATTGCACTCTATGACGCCAATTGCACGGAAGACCGAATAAATGAAAGAAATCTAAATAAAGTCAAGGAATAAATGATTTTTTTGTTTCCTTGGGCTTGACACACGACTTGCACACCCAAAGAAAATGTCACTGGTTATATTCATTCTTTAGATAGAATAACTTTCATATATAAAAACGTGGACTACATTACTCAACAGACAGTAAATAAAGCATTTTTCTGGCTTACCTGCTGGCTGATCTGAAGAATATCGCATTAGAAAACGTACAGGACGGTTGGTTCTAACATAGAAATATATTTTCATGAATTACCAGAAGATTCAACTCTACGTAAAGTATTGTTTTTCCATAGTGAATCAATGAAATATGAATATTCATAGTTCCAAAACTGGAAAAAAAATATTTTTGTCATTTTACATTAAGAAAAGCTGTAGAAGTACTCCATGTAAAGTGTGGGGGAGACGTTTACTGTGCTCATGTTTCGTTAAGCTCCGGAATTCATCGTATCTTTTAATATACATGTTTCTATTGAATCGTTACTTAAGATAAGCATCAATACATTGTGATATTTCATACGCAGACATATTTGCTTCAGTGTAATAGAAACTATGTTTTCATATTAGTAAATAATCAATCGATCATTTGACAGAGCTGCTGACGAAGTAACTAAACTTCTCATCTCTAGCAAAACCAGATCTCAAGAAAATGTGTTCTGTTAGTGAAGCTACATTTATGTCAGGGAGCACAGCGACGGGGCGTCACAGAATGCACTTGCACCCTGGATCGAGGAAAACTGAACGACAAAATTCTCATACCACACGCGTCACTGCTTAGACAGCTGACGTCATGCGAGTGCAAGGCTCCAAGGAAAGGCCCGCCCACCATTAAATATTTGCCATTCATTGGTTGGGTTATGGAACAGCAACTTTTTTGGTATTCTTAATATGGAAAGAACTGTTGATTTATGTATCAATACGTATTACACTATGTTATGACAGTATTGGTGAAGGTCGTTTTTGTTAAAATATTTCATTTGTTATAGTGCTGTACGAGATAATTTTCTATGTGCTGCTCGAGTCTCGACAGTGTGGTCTTGGAAAATCATTTTTTTGTGGTTTTGTTCGGCAGGATTTTTGATGGTGCAGACTACTAGTTATTATATTAATATCACTGATAAAATTATTTTTTTCGTTTTTGGTGACAAGTGCAGTATTTAAATTGTTTACAACCAATGACGCAGCAAAATATTTTATTTGGCTTTTAAACTAGTGAATCAATTGTAATTGTTTAATGTCACCCACCAGTGTTTTGCAAAATGACAAACAAGTGGATTTTTTTGGATTTCTTATAGTGGATTTCTTGTAGAGAGCTGCTTATAGCAGCTGATGAATATGATTTGTAAGTCTAGTGATATGTCTGTATTGAATGATAGTTAATAAATTACATTTATATGAATACATTATTATTGTTGAAGTTAAAAGTTTTGTTCTCTATGTAGGGATAGAAGTTAGTTTTTTGCATTTCAGCAATTGGCCAACAAAAAATTTAGTAAATAAGTTGGAAATTCATACTTAATAAACCAAAATTTGGAAATTGACATTTAAATATTTATGTAATAAAATACTTGGCATCGTCAAATCTTTTAGAAAGTTCATTTAGTTTAAAAAATTATACCGATATATCTGATGAATATCTCTCACTGAGGTCCATATCCACTGTCACAAGATCAACGGTAACTCTTCTAGATCTTGGTACAATTACTGTCCAGGTACAACTTCTGTACCGAGTTCCACTGGGATAATCAGGATTTTTTATTTCTCCTGATGGTGTTGTCAACTCTCCTCCGCAATCTAATAAAAATAACAAATACTCTAATCAGTTTTGCCAATAATATTAACAACAACTAAAAATAACACTATAACTAACTAAAAATAACCTATAATTAATAATAATAATAATAGTAATAATAATAAAACAACAACTATAGCATTCATTATTATTGTCAACATACATTTTTCCCTTAAATTTAACATATGAATTATACTGACTTTTAAGGAAAGCAATTTAAATACTTTTCCAAGTAGTGTACCTTCATTCTGTAAGCCTACGCTTTTAACCTCATAATTGTTCTGTACCTTTTAAATGTAAGTCTATGATATTTATGATACATGACCGCAGAAAAATATTACATATTTCATTGGCAGGAAAATACCTGCCAATGCCCTTCTCTTTCTCATCTTCTAGAAATTGGGTAAAGAGCGCAAAAAGTAGATTAAAAGTATCAACTCATTATCCGCACTCCAGTAGAAATCGCGGCTAAACCAATGTTTCACAACATAGAGAATTTTTGCATGAGCAATTCATACATAATAATACCTGGAGGATTGAAATAATTTTAAAAACGCACCACGTGTTCGAGATTTCTGTTAACAATCTCCAAGTGAGTGTTCAATTTCAAGTTAACAACGTATTGGATATATTGTGTTTCTTGTACTGAATTGCTATTTTGGTCTTTAAGCTTAAGGTATATGTATGTGAAAAGCTCGATATTTGATGGACAATACGACGACGACGTCGACCATGAGGAGCGAGTGTGTGTGTGTGTGTGTGTTTGTATATATATTGAGACGAGCACGAATATGCGCCCTGGTAATGGACCGGGCCATATACAAGAATTCCCAAAATGCCATCTTGGCCGTCCGCTAATTTGAACGCGGCGCGACAACCACGTGACTCTCTGACGTCGGCCGCGGCCACTAGTAGAACGCATGACCACGAATAGGAAATTAGAAAGATAAACTTGGGAACGAGGTCTTGTGATTGGCAGGTATTCGAAAAACGAGGGCAACCAGCGGAAAGAAATTCTTTCCGTTGAAAGTACGACGAGTATCAAAAAAAATCTCGGAGGATGACGGATCGCTGCGGAACGCGCCTCACAAATCGTGTAAAAACTGGTATAAGTGACGGTCAGGGAAGAGAAACCGATCGCGAGTCTCTAGCAGCGAGCTTCAAACGAGATAATTTCATTCCAATACATGAACAGAACGATCATTGTGCTCGTTTTGTTGATGAATAACGACGGAGAAGAAACGTGTATCAGTGGGAGCGAGTTACGTGAATTCCGCGAGGGCTGAATCGGACTCGAGAAGCGAGAAGCCAAGGCTATAACCACTCCCAAAAACACAGCCAGAGAAGTATTTGTGTTGGGGAAGGACGACGGGCACAGAAGCGAGGCCGAGGTACTTATCGGCCGAGAAGATTGGTACGGAAACGCAGCGGAAGGAGAGGGGAGGAGCGTGGAGGCCAGGTACCCCGAAGCATCGCCAGCGCGCGCCGCCGCGGCCAGAGCAGCGAAAGCCCCGAGGGTCGCACAGGACGCGATCGCCACGTCCCCAGCGCCGAGGCGCCGTTCGCAGCACTCGACGAGGCCATTTCACGTAACCCCCCCATCAGAGAAGCGTGAGTACCCGTGCGGCAGAACGGTCGCAGAAACGAAAAAGATGTAATCGAACAATGTTAAACCACACTATTCTTTTAAAAGCTTTTCAAATATTACGCATTTCAAGCCACATTTGTGAATGCTGGCGTTTAGAACTCTTGAATAAAGCTATGTTAAGAACATAAGTGATTAATTTGCTTTAAACAAGTCACCCAGTTAATTAAGTGTTCAAAGGTGTGTTGTAACTAGTAAAATTAACTTTGGTCTTACTGAGTTTTCTAAGCATTGGTGGTTGAAGTGTATGGTGAATTAATCACCACTTTTTAGAAACGAAAGCAATTTAGCGCAGGGAATTTAAAACTTTGTGTTCTTTGTGTCCTTAAGACGAAGGTATTCTTACACCAACTGGTGCATGAATTACAAATTATTTAATGAATGATGAAATAAGGTGATTTGTTTTTATAAGAGGTAGCGATAACTGCTTCGAATATGTATTTCCGAGCACGAAGGTTGTGTTCTAAATGTGATTATTTGTGAAGGGTTGTTATTGTTGTTGGATTTGTGTGTTGTGTTTTTTTGTTTCTTGATTTTCGAATATACCGCCTTGTATACCAGAGCCACAAGTGTTTTTCTTTGAGTGTAAGCTGGCCCGTATTCCCCGCCCATACGCATTTTCAGAGATTAGCCTCATCCAGGCAAACGATTTGAAACAACTCGAGAGGTCTGACGTGGGGACGGCAGTGTTCTGTTGAACGACGCCGATAGCGCCCACGCGGTCTTACACACCCTTAGGGCTAACGACTCCTTTTCGCAACCGAATTGTATTATGCACGGTGCGTCGGAGGGAAGGCCACGACGTGTGTTCCGTCGCATAATTTGGCGCCCAGCTTCGGGGCACGATATACGTGCCATTTTAGCATCCACGCGGGTATCATTAAATAGGTAATTTTACACGCGTGTTTCGTCAGTCATTCGGCGTACATGTGAAGCGCATTTTTGTTTAAAGCAATTGGTTCTTTTAATGTTTCAGAACCTTTATTTTTCCAAATTAAAATAATTGTGCTTACCCATTAAAATTATTCCTACTTTTGAACCAAATGATTACAATTTTTGCCACATCAATCAACAGCAATTGGATGGAATGCAGAAAGGTTACGACTCATTGTGACGAAGTAAATATTGTTGCACAGCGTTGTGTTGAATTTCTTTCATCAGTGATTTTTTCTATGCAATGCAGAGGTGTTGTGATTTTTTGTTTGCTTAAAGTGTGTCTTGCAGTCATAGTGTTTTTGCAAGGTTGCATTGTGATTTCCTCAGTGATATTTCTTTCTGTGAATTGTGTAGGTATTAGAGTACTTAGTGAACAACTTAATTTTTTTGTGTAAATATTTCTTTGTAAACGGGTACTCAACTTCTCACGATGGCGGATAGATTTATGGAATCTAGGGGGCTAATGCGAGAAAATCCTGTAAGCAGTGATACAGATCAGGATTCGGAAGGACGGGACCGCGGAGTAGGGGCGTCGCCGCAGGAAGAGGGAACGCCGACTGAATCAGCTCGCGGAACCGAGAACCCAGAAATACCACCGGACATGCGTGAGGTGGATTCACTACCAGTCAATCCAAATGACCCCACGCTAAACTTAGTTGCAGAGTTGAAGCAAAAAATTAAACAAGACATTCAACATGTACAAGAAAATGTTCAACAAGTACAAGAAAACGTTCAACACGACATTCAACATTTAAAAGAGAATGTTCAACGGGAAATTCAACCAGAACAAGAAAATATTCAGCAACAAAACCAGACGTTAGCTGCGGAGCTGAAAGAAGAACAACATGCTTTAGCAACGGAGTTGACGACCAACATAAGTACAGTCAACAAGGTCGAAGCTATTCAGCGCGCGCAGGAAACCTGGGCGGCAGAATTGAAGAATGAAGTTGACAAGAAGTTGGAAGCACAAGCGGAGAAGTTAGAACAAGCGGGGAAAATAGAAACTGTACAAAATAAATGTGAATAAATGAACACTAGAATAGATTCAATAACAGACTTCGTCGAAGCTCGCAAAACGACAAGAAGACAAGGTCGTGCAAGAATTGAAAGTAATTTCAGATCGGCTGAAAGAAGGCGCGCAAGAACGTTTGGAAATGCAAGCGAAACTAAACGACTTACAAGCCCCTAAACTTAAATGTGCTACCTACTTTGAAGTTTTCGGATCTCCGGAGGAACACCGCATTTATTTTGAAGGCATTAGATAGTTTATGGCTCAGTCGTTTACCGGAGCAGTATAAAACTCATTTAGAATGAAATGATTCCAGAGTTTCAACGTTCTCGTTTTTGTAAAATCTGATATAAATCAGATTTTACAAAAAGAATGAGAGAACTTGTTAGAACTTGGAACCATTTCTTCAAACGATCCAAGAATTTATAATAAAATTTTTGAATAGATATTGGAATGAGGAAATACAAGTTAACCATAAGATGACGGTAATAAACTCGTACTATAAGCCTACGCTAGATAGCATGCGCAAGTACGCTGCGAGAAAAATCGCACAAATGGGGTCAGTGTTGAAATTTTGTTGAAATCGTTGAGACTTGCTGAACCTACATAATTTAAAACTGTATTTCGAGGTGGAATAAGAAGCCGACGCATTTGACAATTAGAATTTGGGTACTGGAGCGGTAGTAAGAACTGTAACATGTTAAAAGTGGCGATGAAATGAACGAGTGCCGTGAGCGAGGCTTGAAAATATTCAAATGCCATAATTTAATCATATCGTGCAAGGACTGTGAGCACGCGGGTATTCAACGCGTCGAACGGGCAAGAAAGAAGAAGATGGACGCGTTTCCATTGGAAGAAAGTAAAAAAGGAACACCAGAACTAGGGAAATTTGGTGAACATGGCGATTGAAAATTTCAGAGCTAACATTCAGAGCGACCTGGATGGCCAGGTGCTAAGAGCAGTCCCGACTCAGCGCTTCGGTCCGAAAGGGTCGCGGGTTCGAGTCCCGCCTTGGGCATGGTTGTTTGTCCCTTGTCTTTATGTATGTGTTGTCGCGGAGGACCTTTGCGTCGCTGACCCAGATCAGAGGACCCCGCAAGTGGTTGGGTCTAGTGTATGGTCGAATATGCGTCCCATCGAGACGCAAAGGGTAACCGGCTGTCGACTGGATAAAAACCCTAGAAAGAAGACGAAGAACATTCTAGGAAGGCGACTCATTGCCGGGGGTACGCCCAACCCTCCCGCTGTTCCAGGGGTTTCAACGGGGCTAGCAGCTGGCGAGGGCGGCGACGAGGTCAAGTTTGCTTCGTCGCGAACCGCGATACTCAACGGCGAGCAAGGTAAAAAGAAATTTTTAATGGAACCTGAGTGCGTCGTGAAGCAAAAGGCGACGATCGCTAAATTTCATGTCTGAGCGGTCGGACCTGAATGAACTAAATAAATGGGGACGTAAATCGATGGAAATAGCGGGGAAGTTATTACAACTTTATAGAGAAATTCAAATAGAGCAAAGAAAAAATAGTGTTCATAAAGGATTAGAGTAATGCCTTGCAAACTTTATAGCATTTATCACAGTTTGTTTAAAAGGCT
This sequence comes from Teleogryllus oceanicus, assembly GCA_964035755.1. Taxonomy (NCBI): domain Eukaryota; kingdom Metazoa; phylum Arthropoda; class Insecta; order Orthoptera; family Gryllidae; genus Teleogryllus; species Teleogryllus oceanicus. The sequence goes on along the minus strand of CAXIVR010000002.1, from coordinate 182,376,028 downwards.
TACTTGGGATTTTATGTTAATTATTGACCAATTTATGAAACAACAATTTATTTGATCTTGTGTTATGTCACGTAATTGAAATTTTTCATTTAAAAGTATGTGAAGTTAATAGCGTGATATTGGCATTTGTGTGTTTAGTAATTTAATTCTGAGGTGCAAAGCAAAAAAATTTCGCAGATAATAACTAGGTATTTGCAGTGTACGTTACCGAATGATTAAATAATTCGATGTCTTAGAAGAATAGTTGATTTGAAAAAAATTTGAATAATTTAAGAATGGTTGATTTTAATGCAAAGGGTCAGGGCTTAGAGGTATTGTTCGTTAAGCGAATGCATGTAAAATTCAGTGATTATTTTCTGTGTATTTGTCTTGTATTCACAGTTGAGTTTCAGAATATACCGTGTGGCCGCCTAAGATGTTCTTCAATTTTCTTCTGAACTGTTGCAGATACTGAGATGCGGTTTCACTAAACTACTATATGCAAGGGCCACATATGGTCATGCATAATATTATATTGCATTTTTATTGCAGAGATATTGACCTAATTTTGATTTTTTAAAGGGAAACCCCTATAGAGTTTTTAGCTCATCATAACAAGCGTGAAGAGACGACTTCAAATATGCATATCGCCATATGTTACATTACAAATGGCGCAAGGGAAAAAGAATGGCCTGCCGCATTCCCCCGGGAAATTTTCCCGTTCAGATTAGGAAACTAGAAGTCGGCGTGCGTTTTGAAAACTCTAATTTCTGACATTTTTATGATGTTAAGGATGAGGATAAAAGGAGGAGGGAAAGAAGAGAGGATGGGGAAAGGATAAGGAGGGTCCAGAGGAATCAGAAGAAATGAAGAGATACGGAGGAGAAAGGTGGTGGATGGCGAAGGAAGGTAGAGGACGGAAAAATGAACAACAAAAGGAGAAAACGAAAAAGACGAATAAGAAAGATGAAAAGACGAAGAGGATGACAGGGGGAACAACAAAAGAAGACAAACAAGACAATCTCGAGAACAAAAGGAAGCATGGAGGAAGTCATCGACTAGAAAGTCGTCGGCAGAAAGACGTCAAGAAAACGGCCAAGAAGAGACGTCGAGATGAAGGAGAAAACGACGACGACGACGAAGAAGAAGAAAACGACGACGACGACGAAGAAGAAAAACGACGAGAGACGACGAAGAAGAAGAAGAAAAGAAGAAAACGACGAAGACGAAAGAAAACGACGACGACGAAGAAGAAGAAGAAAAAAACGACGACGACGAAGAAGAAAACGACGACGACGAAAGAAAAGACACAGAAGAAAACGACGACGACGAAGAAGAAAACGACGACGACGAAGAAGAAAACGACGACGACGAAAGAAAACGAGACGACGAAGAAGAAACGACACGACGAAGAAGAAAACGACGACGACGAAGAAGAAAACGACGACGAAGAAAAAAACGACGACAAAGAAGAAAACGACGAAGATGACGAAGAAAAGACGAAGGCTACGTAGAAGAAGGAAAAAGAAGAAGACAAAACTACAAAGAATGATGACTAAATGGTGGGGAAGAAGAAGAAACAAAATTGTAGAAGACTACGAAGAAGGAGACTGCAGAAACGACTACGAAAAGAAACGACGAAGAGGATGACAAACGAAGAAGAAAACGGGGGAAGCAATACGCGAAGACGGAAATGAGAAGATAAAGAAATGGAAAACGAAAAAAAACAAAACTATGGCGAAGACAAAAACGACGACGAAGAAAAAGAAAACGATGACGATGAAGATGTCGAGACGAAGAAGACGATACGAAGAAGAAGTCGACAAAGAAGAAACGACACGACATACAACGAAGAAAAGACAAACAACGATGAAGGCTATAACGATGAAATAGAAGAAAACAAGACGAAAATGAAGAAGAACGTCTAAGTAGACATATATGATGGAAAAAGAAAATGACAAACAAGATGATAGGGACGCCAGAATGCAAAAGGAAAGAGGGTAGACCAAGACTACATGGTATGATGGTGTGCGACAGACAATAAAATCGTCACATCGAAGATGATGATTGGCAAGATAGAAGAAGATGGAAGTTTGGGTGAGAGACGTCGAATGGTGTAGTTCCACTGCAGAAGAAGAAGAAGAAGAAGAAGAAGATATAGAAGTTGAAAAAAGGGATGACAAGAAGAAGAGAGGAAGAAGATGAAGATGAAGTAAATGAAAACAAACTGACAAAAACACATATTTCGACAACTACTAGAGCTAGGTTGTATTCAGTCGTCTGAAAGAGAATTCTAGGAAGAACAAACTAAAGAACAAGACGAAGAATAAGAAAATAAGGAAGAAAACGACAAAGAAGGAGAAGAAAAAAGAATAGGTAAAACGTTACCAGGAAGCGAAGAAGAAAAGAAGGCAAAAACCCGGGATCTAAAAGAAGAATAAGGCGAATAAGAGAATAAGAAGACGGAAGGATTTAGTTTACTACTTTTTATGTGTATACATACTTGTATCTGCTAATAATATAATATAAGATAAAACATGCAGGAAACGATATCAAATATGTGTACATACTTTGTATGTTGAAGAGAAGTTTAGAGCAAACCCTTTATAACGATCAGGTGTGACCAAAAAGACTTGAAGTCAATTATAGCCATCATAGCCCCGGGACTTGAATAGGGTTTGGCGGTTTTTGACCAAAAACCGTGTCGACAAGTCTCGTAAAACATGAAATTACAACAAGAAAATAATTACGCATAAAATTCAAGGGATAAATATCTGTTAATTATTATTTTTTTTGTTCATTTAAATAGTGAAACTTTAAACATGTCTCTTCTCTTACTTGTTTGAGAAAAGGACTACTCAGAAACAGACACATAATCGGGAGCTGTTGCATGGGTAGAAACCGGCAGATCAAGATCCTGAAATGCTATTGTAATTGAAGAGTAGTGAAGAACTTCAATTTCCATGTACATTGTGTATTACCAGGATATTGTCTTGGGTATCCTGAGAACGAATTTCTCCTCCCAATTGCGAAGAATTCCACACATCTTGTTCGAGCCACATTTAACAGAATTAAATGATTAATATTTTTAAAATGAATAATAAACAAATAATAATAAACCATAAAATACTAAAAAATTAAAAATAAATTATGAGTAAAGACAGCAAAAGGGCAAAGAAAATATATTAGAGTCCATAAAATTGCCAAAAGATGAGGCAATTTCCTACTGATTGTTTTCAATGTCAATAAAAATTACTAAAAATACTCGTAATGGAATGATATGAACCTTGGTAGAAGGCTATTCATTAAATATAAACGTCACATAAAATACTTAAAAATAAATGTTCATTAATTGAATTATTTAATTATGTGCTTCTTACCTATAGACACGTTAGCCTTTAATCGAGAAGGATGATCAAATTATTGGTAAAGAATTTTATCCATATCATATTTTTAGTAGATCTTTGGACTTGGTGGACGAAACAGAAACGATTAATTAATCTGGGAAATTTTGTTGCCACCATCCCGAAGTTCCACATAGTCAGCCTCACAACTTTAAACAGAATCATTACCATTATAAAAAAGTAGGAGCATAACATTTGATATAATATTGCCCAATTTTCAAACGTTATTACAGTAATAACAAATAATAGATTAATACATAATAAAATATTAAAAAAATGATTATCAAGGTGAATAAGAACAATCTCTAAAGTCACCATATAACTGCAGTTATTAAATGGCATGAAATTGGGAAATTTAACACGGTTGAAAAAAGGTCAAAAATATGATTTTCAATGTGTAGGGCTGGGCTTGAGGGGCCAAAGTGAACGCAAAACTCTTTCAATTAATTACAATGGATTGAGAATAATAGAAAATATTACAGTTTCAATAAATCGATTAATTGGTAGAAAAATAACAATCGATTAATTGGATTACATCATCCTTCTGTAAGATGGCATAAATATGTGCAAATTTTACCCCAATTTAAAGGAAGATAAAAGCGGGTGTAAAAGTGGTAAATTTTCTAGGGTTGACCCATCTATCTCAATATCTATGGACCTTTAGCTTCAAATATTGAAACATATTTGACGTACTGCTCCTGATTGTAGCTGCTTTCCGTGGGGTTTTCACTGCACTAAATCATTCGTCAGTTTGGGTAACTTTCCCATGGCTTATTTTTCCCTGCTGATATTTCAATTTAAATTATATACACACATGAAACACATCTATACACATAAATATGCAAATAAATCAGTGCAAATTGTCCAGAGCACTGATTAAAAATTCTGATAGCGGGACAACGCACTGTCACCTAGTTAAGTCAAAAGCGAATCGATAGATAGATAGATTGATTGATTGATTACTAGAATTTCGGGCGCGCAACTGCTAAGGTCATTAGTCTTGTAAGTTTAGTATGTTGTTTGCCCGGGAGGTGGCGGTGATCATAAGCTTTCCCAGCCGGACAAGCCTCTGAGCTGTGTAGTGCATGTAAGGGAAAGTGTAAGTAAGGGAGGAAAGGACAAGTAATGGGAAGGAATGATTGCGCGCGGTCCGTGGCCCTTTTTTTAGGGTACTGCACCGGCATTCGTTTGGGGTTGATCGGAGAAACCACGGAAAATTACCGACCAGATCAGCGGGCCCCTAGAATTCTCCCAGACAGCGACAGATCTCGACTAGTTATCTGGGGAAGGCCGAATATCCTGCCATTGTCGGGGAAAAGAACCCCAGGACCTCTCGGTCAGAGGCATTAGCGATGACCTGAGCCACCTCCCGGTAAGTGAATAGGAAGCGACCCGTATATCCATCCTCTTTTTCTGCTCTCTGCCACTTTTTGCAGAAGACGGACGTAAACCCACTGCCTCAGTGGTGACTAGTAAAATTGAAATTCAGTCACACTAAAAAATTTTGATAGACCCACATATGATCAACATTAAGGGGAGAGTTCAGAAGAATCGAGAAGTTAAAGGATTTGAAGACACTTTTGAAGATTAAAGATTATTCTCAACAATCATACTACAAGAACAACAAAAAAAATACAAAATTACAGTCTAATAAAATTAATAAGAGCCCGCATTAGTTATATTTTTATCCAACATTTTTAGCAGACGTTCTTACAGTGACAGAATACATTAGTACCACTTTAGAAATTCTTTGTGTGGAATATCACACATTTTACGGGGAAAGCATTCAAGACATCGAAAGGCAAGCTCCCACTTTGCCGCCAAAAATTTGTTGAATGAATTTTTGCAAAAGTAGACATTTGATATACTATAATATTAATACTGCACACTATCACAACAAGAAAATTTCACTGAGACGTGACGAATTGCATTTTGACTTTAAAAATATGAAGGGTTTGTTTAAAAAAATTTTCTCAGAAAAGGCTCCAAATGTTTTGATCAAACATTGTCCTCCGATAGCGTAAAGAAATCTAAGAGAATGGTGATAGTCTTGTTCGTTGAGATCACAGATTTTTTGAAAATTGAAAAGGCATTTTTTGGGGCTTTCTACAACTATAATATTTAAGATAGGATTTTTCCCAATAAAATCTGTTACTTAAAGACGGATCTTAAAAACGTTCATGTTCAATTTTTCAAAATATGACTAGTTTCCGTGTAATTTCGGCGAAGCTACTCCATTTTCGGCTATTGTTCCGTTTTTTGGAGCACCCCAAAAATTAAACATATGAAAACAACAAAAAGGATGATAGCGATTTTTTATTCAAACAAAGTATGTTGTAAAAAATTTGCTCTTTAAAAAAGGTCATGCACAATTTTAAAACGACCCGATTTAATTTAATTCGTATAAAATATATGTAATTAAAAATCATATTTTCAAAAATCCCCTCGAATTTTGTTCATTACATTATTTTCGTATGTAACAACGTATGGTAAATAAATAAACTACAGGTGCTATTGAATGGCTCAGACTTTTCGCACTTGTTAGTTTTCAAACTCTTTAGTCTCGACTAGCTTGTGGGTTATGTCTAATTCCTTCCCAACTGCCATATTTTGCCGCGCAGGACTTTTTTACATTTTTTCAATTTTTTTGCTGCCAAATGCTAGAAATGAAACCAATACACTTTTTATTATTATTACAGAATTGTAAACCCATGACCCACTGAGATGGCCGGTGGTTATTGGGTGTAGGACTCAGCGGAGTACTCAACTCTTTGGAAACAAGATTCGTTGGGGGGTGATTATCATTTGCAATTTTCTGTAGATCTTTTCTTCCCCTTTCTTGTCCTGTCTACCCTTTGCTTACACACACTTACATGCACCACCTACTCCATGGCCGGAGACCGGTCGGGGTTTAGCTTGTCTCGGGTGAAGGATACTCCTATGGTGGGAAGCATGTGTTGGGGAAAATCTTGCGAAGGTCGTAGGTCTGCTCTTGATTTAGCCATTCAAGGCGGGGAAAATCACTGCTACCTCCCCAGCAAAAACATATACACTATTCGGACTAATAACCTAAGAGTTGGAGCGCCCGAACTACTATGATCAATTGATCTATCAACCTAATAGCTGTGAGTCCGTCTTGGGCCACTGTAGCTCCAAAACCGTTCAGCCAATTTTCTCCCAAATTTAATATATTTCTGCTCGAGCTGGACGGACTGGGGGCTTTGGGAGTTTCACGGGTATTTTGATCGATGATGTTTTTTTACATGAATCAGTCATTTACCTTTCTACGCCTCTGCCGAGATCGATCCATATACTCTTGCGGAGAAGTGGTATATGCCGACAATTAACTCTGAGGAACTAGATCGGGCTCAAAGCTGGTTAAAATCACTAAATCACTATAATTTTTCTGGGTTAAATCACTTTTGCTGGTTTATGGAGTAGTATAATACGGAGCATTTACAACCAATGCGAAAAAATATGTGCTTTGGCAACATCACTAGTTTTTCAAAATAAACATTGAGTTAAAAATAAAAAAAATGAGATGAACGCAAAATTAATAATAAAGTTAAAAATAATGAGATGGTTGAGTTTGGTGATGTTTTACATCTTGTCATTGTCGGGTTCCAACTTCGTAAATATAAATCGCGCATCGCCATGTAAAGTGTTGTAAAGTCCGCTCATCTTGACAGAAAATAAACTATTTTTAACAAAAAAAAATTTCTTTCTCTTGAAAACTTTTGCTAGTATTAAGGATGGATTCGCTCTTGTATCAGTTTCGAATTTTTCGGAAATAGAGAAAGAGATCTGTCCTAGAAGTAGTCTTCCTGTGCTCAATCAAGTAAAATTGGTAAACTATAGTTTATAAATATTTCAATATTGTAAATAATTTTAATAGTTCAGCGTTGATAGGGTAGGTTCTGTCTCAGCTGCCTTTCTTGACAGCTGTCTCTCCTGACAGTCAATTTATTGAATAATGTTCTAGAATTCACATTAAGATGGAAAAGGCAGTAGTATAGTATTCTACAGCACGTCACTACTAGGTGCCTTAAAACCGCTCAATAATATTTTTTATACTCCATTGTATAATGCTACCATTTGTTGGCTGCAACGATTCGCATAGTGATACTCATTACAATAAATATTTCATTTTTATACAGGTTCTGAACAACCACAGAGAACTTTACAAAACAAGTATTGACACTTAATCCTTATTAATAATTGAGAATCGTTCTAGTAAATGTTTCGTTCGATTGTATACATTTTAAAAATTTCATTTGATATTATATTATGCTTGCTGTTTCATTTTTTATTAGTAATTTTTCGTGGAATATTATTTTAAAATAAATAGGATCGTAATTTCAGTTTGATCCTATTTGACTAGCTGAGCTCCTCGTAGGCGGACTGGAAACCACAGCCACCTGCGGCAGCAATCGAGGGTAGGGTTAGGTGGCCTTGAATGCATCCTACATGTCAACAGCCATGAAACGATTCAATGTAAAACTTTAACGTATAAGAGTTGTACAAAAGTATCGTATAAATCTCCTGATAATGGGTATTAATAGCTCGTGTAAGTTTACGATTCTCGTTCGTACCTAGCTGGTATCGTAATATCGCACTCGTGTATTAATACCCACCATTATCATTTCATAATGTACTATTTCGAGAATGCTTTCGGAATACTCTGGAAAGATCCGCTTAGATATCTAACCAACTTATTCATTTTCTCCTGAGCAATCGAAGTTATCACCTCCTCAGGCTTAAAACCTCCCAAAACGCGTTTCAGACGCTTAACCTTCCACCTTTTTCGATAATTCATTGCAAAATTTTGTTTTTATTACTGTCAATCTGATGAATCAAGTCGTAATGATTTGGGCTTAAATGCCAGACAGACAATAGTAATTCACAGCGAATTATTTCACAAGTGTCTCGTGGGTCAATTGAAACCAATAAAAAGGAAGATTTTTATAGAATTCTTCCAGATTGCCATAGAGGAAGAGTAAGGTCCGGTTAAGAATAGCGCCACTCGATTTGGCTTATCGAGAGGCATCAAATGAGCTCTGAATCACCTCTGTAGGTTCCCTACGCCACCTTACTATGTTTGACTCCAAATTACAGAAGAAAACTCATATTTCCTAAAAATTGAACGGGATTGAACAGGACAATTTGAAGATGTTTTTGATGAAGACTTTTCATTAAGAAAAAAATGTATCTTCATAAATGTAGTTGTAAGAAGCCGCGGAAAAAATATTTTTTTCCAAATTACGAAAAAACAGTAGTTTTATCAAAGATGAAACATGCACCATCTTGTAAGCATATAATTTGGAGCCGTTTATAAGAAAAATTCTTCAAACAAATTGAAAATGCCTTTGTTTCAGGGCTTAATGTAAAGTACGTCCCAGAATTAAAATATCGATTTCAAATTCGGGCGAACCACGACATCAGCTACGTCGTTTACGGAATACCAATTTGGAGAAAATCGGCTGAAAATTTCAGACGCTAGCGTTTTTCACCACAACAGACAGTGACGCACGCACGCACGGACGCACGGACGGACGGACGGACGGACGGACGGACGGACGGACGGACGGACGGACGGACGGACGGACGGACGGACGGATGGTTTTTCGGGACCAAGGACCCACAAAACATCGATTCTGGTTGCGCAAATTGTTAGAAAATTTCCCTACATTTACAACTGGATTTATCCACCTTTTCGTTACCAAGGCCGACAAGAAGAGTTTTTCTGCTCAAATTCTCCGCTTTTCCTGCAGCATTACATAATTTTCTCTACTGTATGCGGTAGCGCGAAAGGAAAACTCGCTTAAATGGAATTTATAATTTTTTAAAAATATTTAAGGTCGCATCAACATCTAGGTCATTAGCGACCACTAATGGAGTTAACGGTATGGTAACTATGAAGATAAAGTGATATGGTAATGATAAGGTGAAAGGACGAACACAAATACAACCATGCCCGAGGCGGGACTCGAACACGCAATCCTTCGTTCCGAGATCGCAACGATACTTCTGCCTTAGCGATCTCGACCACCGGATCGACATAAATTATTTGTTTCTAATATTTTCATAATGTAAATTAATGCATTTTATTTGCATGTTCAAAGAACAGCCCTTTTTTGGGGCTTTATAGGATTTCTCACAAAAATAGTTGACTTGTTAGGAGTTATAAATCGTTTTGAAAATAAAAATCGATCTTTACCTGAACGAAATTGTAAGAATTTTACAGCAATTTCATAGCAATAAATGATAAATGCTAATTATGGATATGATTTTTGAACTCTTTTTCGTACATATTCACAAAATAAAGACAAGTTTACGAAAGCAAGAGAAAAAAAAGAGGACGGAGTACGGACTTGGGCTCTTTCGTGAAATACTTTCTGGATCAATCCTGAAAATCAGTGACAAATGGAACTCTATTTTGTATCACGTATAATACTGCATTATACGAGTATGTGACTGGATCACACAAAAGTTTAATAGTCAATAAGTAATAAAAAGTAAACAAAAACAATATTTACAAATGTCAATATTCAAATAGTAAATACTCACTCTTTAGATGATCGGAAATCAAAAACTGGATCAAAATCCACCTGCAGGGCTTCCCCTCCTGGTGCCATGAAAGTCCAAAGACATTCTATATGTGGAAGGGGCGAATTTGAAATCCAGGGATGATATTTCCATGGAATTATCAAACCGTGAGAGAGTATAAGAACCACCACAGGAGACAGATTTTTCAAAGAATCTAAGTTTGAAACCCTAAAGGGGGAAAGAAAATCAGTCCACCTTCTTACTTTTGTTAATATTCTATCCTAGTTCTGTACTAAGTGGGAATTTGTACTATTTTCAGTTTATTTGATGTGTTTGGTTTTACCTGCCCCCCACGTATATTGTTGTATGTAATGGATATATGATTGCTGGTTGATTCTGGAATTACTGGAAGTTCATTTCCACAATATTTCGTTTGACCCAATGGGGTGAGTCTGCATAATGACCATTCTGGACCTGGAAACATGTTTTCTATTAAGTCAAAAATCTTCTGCAAAATGTTATTTTACAAGATTATATTTATGTTGTAAAATAATTAATTTTATAAACATAATTCATAATAATTTTTAGGTTTCGAGAATGTTGAAATTTGCGGCATAATGTGCCTCTTATTCCACAAATTTAATTATTTCGTATTAATTTCTATCCCAAAGGCAAATTGCAATAACTCTGCTGACAAAGATTAAATTGAAAGCAACAAATGATTGGTCCACGTATTAAAGTAATTTTCAGTATTTTGTTGGACAATGAAATTACACAAACGGAAATAACTAAGAAGATTCTTTTTGTTCCCTTAAAACTATGGTAGGAAAAATCACAGTTACAATTAATTTTATATATAAGGATATATCATCTGCAATAATCTAACATAGTCATTTCTAGTGTATTAAGGTGGCAACAGCAAATGCTAACGGTTCACATTTGGGGAAGTGATATGAGAGTATTTGGTCCTCGGAGATTGTCCTATTTGACCGATTTCGTGGGCAAGAAATGAACGATTTTAGCAAAAATACTGTTTTGTTCAAGGTTGTCATTCCTGAGTAGATCCTCATGATGATGTTGTAACTTTTCCACATGTTAACAAACACTATTCTGCAATTAGTCAATTAAATAAAGAATGTGAAGGATCAGATTTAAAAAAATTGTTTGCAATTAAATGAAATAATTTAATATTTGAATACTGATAAATAACATCATCTTGGTAGTTTAAGATCTCGGAAACATGGCAATAATTGCCAATTAATTAAAGAAAAATAAATAATGAATAAATAATTATTAGTTAACTATTTCAGCACTTTACCTTGAGATACATATCACCACACTGGGCAATTTGACTTTTATGTAAAATCTATCAAATATGATCTTTATTGTACGTCCAGACCTAACTTTAATATTCCATCGGCACTCTATTAAATAATGTTGAGAACTCCCAGCTGTTGTATTGTCGACTTCTATTACTCCATTTGGCATATTTACATTGCACCACAGGCTGTGAGACAGAAATCAATCAACTAATATGGAATAATATATTGAAATGAGTTGCAACGAAATAAAAAAGTTACTAAACACCCTAGGCATGCGCGAAGGAGGGTCTAAGGAACCGTGAAAACTTTGAAAGGGTCCCCGTAACCACATGTAGTAAAGCATTTTATTTCCGTAAATATGTTCAATTTCTGATTTCCCCTTTTTGTAACCCTACCCTTTGGGGGAAATATTACATGACATTTGATAGAGAGAAATCAATACGTGTCAAAAAACTTGTAAATGGTACAACATAAAAGAAGGGATCTTTATTAATTGTGTTATTAAAGTAACATCTTAATTGTCGTTGTAGTATTTTAGGTGACTTTTTTGTGCCTAAAATTCCGAGGTCTAGTAATGACGTTGCTTATGAGTATTTGTATTAGGCATAGAAACGTTCGGGTACGGCGAGCCCCACACCGTGCAACCACCCACCCACTTAGGGCACTTTCAGTTTGATTGATTGATTTTTCGTGTTTCGGCGCGTCAACTGCTTTGGTCATTAGTCCCGTTAGTGTAGTGCACGCGTTTCTCGGAGATGGCGGCTATCTTCCCCCCGCCGGATGGCGAGATCCGGTGCCGACCTACCGTCGGCTAGTGGGGTATCCCCCTAACCAGGACTCTCGCACCAACGGGGCACAGCCCCAGCCGGGACAAGCTCTAAATTCCCGACCGGTCTCCCGGAATATGTGGTAGTGTAGTGCATGTTAGTGTGGTGTAAGGAGAGGATAGGACAAGGGAGGAAGGACAGATCGCGCACGGTCCGTGGCCCGTTTGATAGCGTACTGCTCCGGCATTCGCCTCGTGTTGATCGGAGAAACCACGGACTACTATCAGAGCAGCCGACTGCTAGAATTCTCCTCCAGACAGCGACTGAATTCGACCAAGCTGGAAAGCATTGTCGAAAATCCTGTCGCCGTCAGGACTCAAACCTAGGATCTCTCGGTCAGAGAGTTGTAGTGACATCAGTTGATGTCACTGCAGCTACCGGTGGCACTTTCAGGATTTAGTAGAGCAGGCAGCATTGCCCCTGAATGGCACCATTCGTAGCCGTTGAATTTGTTCGGCGTGGTGGATAATCCGCCGTTCAATCCTCTTCATGGTGGATCCTGCATGTGGAATATGCATCCCTTCCTCTATCCATTGCCACCAACAATGTGCAATGGTGGTGTCGAGTCAGCCAGTGTGGCGCGCAGTACCGCAGCAAGATCACCTGCCTCCTCAACTCCATTATTCGGACCCTCTCCATCCGCTTTCGTGGCTCAGGGCACGGACCTACGTCACTGTAGTGTCATCACCGGGGCCGACGAGTTCTAGTCCCACGGTGGCAGGTTTTTCGACACTAGCTTCATAGCTCGGCAGCTCTGATTGGAAGTTTTCCGTGGTTTCTCTGATCAACACCGGGCGAACTCCGGAGCAGTACAGTAACTAACTGGTCACGGACCACGCGCCATCTTTCCTTGCTCTTCCCTTCCTTTACTCAACCCTTACTTTAACACACACGCACATGCATTACATTACCATAAATGTCGGGAGACCAGTCGCGAGCGTAGAGCTTGTCCCGGCTGAGGCGGTGCCCCGCTGGTGCGAGATGCCTGGTTGGAGAAAAACCCGCCAGCCGACGCAGGAAAACAAATAAACTCAATACTCTGACCGGAGGCGTGAACAGTCGAAAACAAAAAGTCCAATTACATTTCAGGCCTCTTCTTCATTAATTCTTTTTACTCAAGTAAGACATTTTAAGTAATAAATAAATAAAACATTCCAGATGCAAACGAAATTATAACAGTAATGATACAATTAATAAATATATCATATTGGAAGTTGAATCCTAAATCATGGATTTTCAGCTCCTTCCACAAATGTATTACAATACCCCAAATTATAAGGTTTAGAAGAGGGGAAAATCAGATATTACGCATATCCATGGAAATGCAATTTTTTATTAACGAAAACTACGGGACTCCTTTCCAAAAATTACGGGGACAACGTCGTCCCTGTGCGCACGTCTATGCTTTGAGTAGAGCCAGGCCGCATCTACAGGCGGCCGGTAAGACCATGTTATTCGGCGGAAGCCAAGGAAAGGCGAAATGCAAAAATTAATAGTCAAGCGGCCAACGAAAGTGGAAAGGGCGCTGAATAAATTTTAAGCCAAGGAGAAGGCATCGTTGGGGGAAAATGTCCCATTCCAAGTTACCATTTATTGATTGTAGAGAAGTGTAGCGAAAACAAATTCACACGCAGATCTTCAGTGATTTACAAGTGATTTTATAAGTTCCCGATAAGTTTCTTCGAAAAAGATTCCCATAACGGAAGGATAACTCATGTTTGCAGCGTCTATACTGATAAGCATTTTCAACACTTGAAATAATCACATGAGAACGAAAGCAATATTACAGCCATTTTAACCAATAGAGAAGTCCCAATTAGAAACGCAGAATGCATGCTTGGGAGTCTTCCTGGACTATTACAAATTTAAACAAAATATGTGAAAATTTTAAATCTCAATTAGTTAATTACTTACCAGGGTAAACTTTAGCTGCAAAGCCTGTTCTGTTAACTGAATAGTCGGTTCTGAAAACAACTTTCATCATGTCATATGCTTCTATTGGAGGTTTTAAAGTTGCATTACTCTGGCATACTGTATCAAGAAGCTTCCAATCTCCAGATTGGTCTGAGGCTGAAAATATAATTGAAATACAAATTATAGTGATAAAAATATACTTTCAAGACGGAGAGATAATAGATTATGACAATATTAATCAAAAATTTCAATAACTTTACATTCAGGTCCTTCAATATTTCCTATAATGACTTGCTATGAGAGTTAATTTGTTATAAATAAAGTACTTTTAAGGAACTTGAACAGATTTGCTTGAAGTCTTTTTATTGATAAAACTATTTTTAAGTATTTTTTAAAAGTTAAACATTACGCTTTAAAACTACCTTCGATAGATTGATGTAGATGGCGAAATACATTCTGTGAAAAATTATATGAATCGAAAATCAATATTTTCATTGATTTGCAGAAAATCAGGAAAATAATAACAATTTGACTAGTTTAAAGAACCTTATTTTAAAGTAGTTACCTGAATGGACGCTAACATAATCCACTGTACATCTAGGATTTCTCTCTAAGTCCATTGCTGTAAACAGTATAACAGGATGATAGGACTGTGGGGCTTGTATAATCCATTCACATCTTAGACCATGCCTATACCCATATGGGTAGCCAGGGCTTGTTAATATGTATTCAGAGACAGAATTATTGGATGTGTGATTGCCTAGATATACCATTCCTCCACATGTTAAATCTGCAAAAATAATAAATAAATCATTATAATTAATTGTATACACTGAAGACATTAATTCACATATTAAAGTTCACATACTTCTATTTTATGTACATTATTATACAGCACAGAAATTTATTTAAGTTATACTTCTAAGTGGAGTAGGTCTTGGAACAGGTGTTCGTTCCACTTGTAGCCATTCCAAAAAGAAGAGTGAACCGCGTCTTACACCCATTGCACTCATATAAATATACACCATATTTGAAGAAGAAATTAAAGGATCTGGTACCCTGGTGCCACATTTCTTCATTAATTCTGGTGCAGTGTCATCGTAACCATCGTATATCTACACAAAAAGTTGCTCAATCAGGTTCTATAATTTTATGATGAATTTAATTTTTTCACGAAATGTAAACCATCAACTTACAGCCAGGTACATGTCGCATGAATCACTGAAAGTTTCAATATAAAATTCCCTGAAATTAATGCGAATTGCACTACCGACGGCAACGGTGATCCTCCAAGAATATTCACTTTCTTGAAGGGTAAGGTCTTGGATAGAGAGGAGAAGCAATTTGCCCAGATTGTCCCTCAAGTTCATTTCCATGCACTAAAATTAAAATGTGTCTTTATAGCATTAATAGAATTTTCATATATATATGTATATATATATATGGATGCATGAATATGTCCAATTCCTGAATTATTCAGAAACTCACTCAAACGGTAATCCGCAAGAAACCCTGGCGCCGTTCCTTCATTGTCGCTGTGGAATTTGATCCACAATGTTTGTGAAGCAGTAATATTTGATGGTAAGTCTTGACAGTATACACCAATTAAATTTCCTTCAGCACTATTTTCACGAACTTCTAAGTAGTCTTTGTTGCAATTATCACTTTGTTCCAATTCAAACGATCGAAAACCAACAGTTACACGGTTTCCTTGAATAAAAAAGACATTGAAATTTTGTAACTTTTAAACATGATGAATTTATAAAATACAGAATTTATTAACATTATTAATTATTGCATAGAATTTACCTGGAGACGTCGATATAGTCCATACACATTCAGAATTAATAGAGTATGTATTTGGGTATTCAGGAGATGCAAATGCCCCATGTTCTGACGTGAAGTTGCCTCCACATGCTGTAACAGAATTATTATATTACAAAAGGTATTTACAACAGTTCACTTTGAAAAGAAGCATATAATTTTTCATTTGCACTTGTGAATAGTGTTTCAAAATGAATACGATGAAATCGAACAAAATGGTTAGGCAAGACACAGGTTTTCATAATTTTTAATATTGTACTGCAGCTTCCGGGTCAATGACCCCCATCTCCAGTTTCCCTGATCCTGGTGCAAAGGCTAAGATGGCCTTGTTTTGCTTCTGGACATAAATGTAACTTCATTATCTGTGACTTCTAGAATTCAGTGGAAATATAATTATTCAAATTATCGTTCTCCATGATGTTGCAGGGAGCATTATTCTGACGAAGGACACTATGAGGGATAAGAGCCAAAATGTAATGCTGATTTACCTTTGAAAATATATTTTATTACATTGGAGCGAATATTTTGTTAACAATCTTTGAAAAAAAAACGCTCATTTTCTTTCTGTATCCAAAATTCAAGTAGTATATGGCCTAGGGTAGGGATCAAGAAGTTTGGAACTACACAGAATTCACTTCTTCCCATAGCACGTCACTCAGTTTTAACTATTTTGACGTAAAATAAATTAATTAAAAATAAATAAATACAAAGAAAATCAGGAGGTTGTGATATTTGAGGTTGTGATCAGGAGGTATTGTGAGGAGGTTATAACTTTATTTCACCAAATGCCATAGTTTTGGATGTTATGTTAAGCATGTAGTAGTTGAGTATACGTACGTGTCTAGAATCTACATATTGTGTTCTTATTCTTTTCTTTTACACAATAAATTTTCTGATTACATCTATTAATACTATCAGCCATCGCTCGGCAGCAGTGGTCGAGGCAACATCGTGTGCCCTGCTCAGTAGAGCCCCCGGTCTGTGACTGTTTACGTGTTTTCACCGAACTCAAGAAGTTAAGTGTTAGTGTAAAGTAAGCAGTCTACTTGTGCATATATTGTTCTGATTTCGATCGACCTGCTTCTCATTGTGAATAGGAACAGAAAATAAATGGCGGATGCCGAAGCCACTCCGAGGGCAGGCCTCTGACTACAGGAGCTAGCCGTTGAAGGAAACCATACGGCCGTCCAAGTTACAACAGAGTCGTTCTCATGCCATGTACCGGAGAAGAACAAGGTATTATAATTGAAGCAAAGACCACAGCACACCCTCGAAAGGTACGTGAAGCCTTAGCATTGATTGTTCCCCTAGTCACATCACGTATGCTTCAAAATTTCAAATAACAGGGTTGTGTATTTTGAGCAGTAAGCGTTAGTGGACGAATTAACAGAGAGCACAAGACTATTAATATTGAGGGCTCCTCCCAAAATATTCGGTCTCTTGTGAGTAGACAGAAACGAATCGTTATTTCAAATGTTTACCCTATGATTCCCTAATGCAGTAATTGAAGACGAACTAGATAAATTAAAAGTGATACGCAGCTCTCAAGTGTCGTTTCTCAGAGCTGGTTTTGGCAAAGAACAGTTCACTCATATCTTAAGTTTTCGAGACAGGTGTTCGTTCCGAAGAGTCAGTAAATTGATACCTGTAGCCATACTTATCACGTACAAAGGAGAAGAAACTGGATTTACATGTCAAGTGGTATTGTAACCGCTTGTCATCGGCTACACTCATGACAAAGAAATATTGAAGTGACAATACCCGACATCTTGCCCTACAAATAGTTCCTAGAGTAGCGAAGAGATGGCGTTACCTAGAACAAATTTCTGAACGTACTTTCCTAGCCAATCAGAACTTTTGTAGAAATGCGAATGTGGCATGAGGCTTGACTCGGACGAGATTGTTTTTCTTTCCGGATCGAGACGCTGAAGTGATTAGATGGGTCTATTCCACCACACAACCGACGAGGGACACGTGGAAAATACCAGAAATGAAGCTTTATTAAAAGATAATTGTCTAAGTATTTTCATGGATTAATCACTGTGATATGTCAAGATTACGTAAATCTGATAGGAATATTAAACAAGTAATGCAACGAATGAAGAATAACAGTGGTAGTGGACTAAAATGAATTTATAAACCACGTTGCTACATTCTCGTTGCTGGAATATAGAAGAGATTTTTGTAACATAGGACGTTTCTGTTTCTTGTTACAGCGTTTCAGTTTTAGTTTTGAGCAGTTACTTATTCTACTTTTATTCTATTTCATTTTATTTATGGGATTTCATTTCGAAAATTCTATTGAGAATTTTGATAATTCCGAAAAGCATAGTTTATTCAACAACTGGCTCAATTTTCACTAAAACAAAGTTATAATTTGGAGTTTTGACTCGCATTCTAACGCGACCATCACCTTCGTGTGAAGCTGTGGTTTAACTGGGCTGTACAACGAGGAAGGCGTACGAAATACTCCTGATTCCATCGCGGTGGCAGCGCACGAACCGTCGCAGGACAACGACGACCTTGGGGCGTGAACGTCGCTCGACAGCCGTCTACTCAGCGCGGGACCAGCTTGAGAATTCGCCGGTCGTGAGTCACAGAAAAGCAGAAAGAATATTTACTAAATTGCAGCTTGGAAAACTTTCAAGATAGAATTATGATTGCACAAATTAAAACGTTGTAATTCGAGCTTCCTCAGTAACAGACATTGATCGGACAAGTTTTACTAAATATTAGTCTTGATAACCAGTAAATTTATTTTGCAGTCGTAAGAGAAATCAGATCTAAATAATTTTATGTTTATTGATAAAAGTCGTCCTTTGTATACTTTTATCTAAATTCATACATAATTGACTTGATGTTATTTGAAATCATTTAAGAGGAATTGTCTATGTAAAAAGGTTTTGAACATGAATGAAAGCTGTTAAATTGTTTCTGGTAAAACGTTATTTCATGAACAGTCAAGAGACTTTGTAAATAGAATTTTGCACTGCGAGGTCACGCAGAAGCTGAATATTAAGTGTAAATATTGAGTGTAGAATTATTTAAGATTGAAAAGGTATTAGTGAATTTGGTATATTGTTTGTATGTATTTTTTTACAGGATGGTTATTTAAATTGTGAATTGTGGTTTCATTAAGAGATAATGTGTTTTGAGAAGTGTACATATGTATTTACTGTTTGTTTCGTGTAAATGTAGATCAGAGTCACTATTATTCTCAGAAAACTGCAGTTTGGTAGGAGTTAGCTACCATTGTGTAATCAAAGGAAAAGTAATCACGTAGGAGAATATGTGAACGTGAGTGTACGAAGGATCATATTGAAAGAATATATGTTACTTGTTCTTTAAAACTATGAAATTGTGTTTGTTTGTTAAATGAAGATTAGTTAGCAAAGACAACCCACACCGATAGGGAATTATCCATAATTTGAGGTCTTCCAGGTTTGTGTGACGGTGTAATCACGTCACAAAACAAGTAAATAACAGATTTACTTCTGTAATTCGGCGTACTACGAAATAGTTAGGTAGATACGTGACGGTTACAGTATCATTAAGTACTTTCACTGCAAGGAAGAAGGTCATATTGCCAAAAATGTAAAATGAGGAGACATTAACCTCAACCAACCGAAGACATAATTGATAACAATGTAGCCGTTGATAACGAACAAAGAGATAAGGTTCCTAGTTACCAAAAATTTCCCCACTTGACCAAGGCAAGCCTGTTAAGAGGGCTTTATCTCAGATCACAAGTATTTCCAGCAACAATTCAAGCGAAGTTCAGGAAGAACAATTCAACCGTTCCCAAGGAAAATTAACGGTGCGGCAAAACAAACTAAGAAGAAGAAAAGGAAGGTATCAAGGAGAACACCATTAGTAGCGTCTGCAATAAGAAAAGCATAGTGGAGCAACTAGCCCCAGCGAAAGAAAGAATAGAAGGATTCAACAATGTACTAACGTATGAACAACTAAAAGACTTTCTGGAAAATACTAGGTAATGTAACCTTCAAATATCTCTTTTGTTACACCAAAGAGACAGGCAGGCTAATTGAAATGCTTAAAGAAATATATCCATTACTGTCTGATAGAGAATAAAATCAAGATTTACGAGAATTATGAAGAAGCTGAAGGACCCAGTCCTCTCAGATTCCTCAAAAGAATCGTCTGACAACGACGAATTAACAAGCGAAGATCTTCAAATATGAAGATAAGAATTTTACAATGGAATGTGAACGATTTTCTTACTAGATATGAATTTCTTCAGAAGATCCTCAAAGACTGAAATTATGATATACTGTGCATCCAAGAAACCAATTTCAAAAATAAGTACCATTTTAGTATAAAAGGTTATCAATGTTTTTATAAAAACAGAGTGATATGTGGAAATGCCAGTGGCGGAGTTGCGATCTATGTTCGTACGTCGATCAAGTGTAGTGAACGCTATTATAAGTGACCTAGAAGTATGTGTAATCGGCTGCATATTGGAGTAGTATTTTAATCTGTGTAACGTATACATTCCTAATGCGTTTCAGCTAGAATCTCACCATAGACAACTTATATGCACAAATATCTGGCCCGGTACTGATAGTCGGTGATTTTAAAGTCACAACTTGATTTGGGATGAAGAAGAACAGATCGAAGAGGAAAATTGTTGGTGAATTTGCAACAATGAAGATCTTATAGTCTTGAACGATTGCAGAAAATCTACATACTTCAATGCAGGTAGCGGGAACTCATCTTGCACGACCTAAGCATCTGCACTCCAACTTTGGCGAGATATCTAAAATGGAACGTAATGGACACCTTCACAACAGTGATCATTATCCTATAGCATTGTCATATGAGAATTCGATTATTCCTGAGGACATCTATATGCCCAGATGGATATTTTAAAAGGCCAACTGAAGTCGTACCAAGACATCATTGCGAGCAAAGTTCAGAACCTTAAGAAATTGAACATCGACGACTCAGTGCAAATAAACGATATTGTGAGCAACTTTACAGACCTTATACTGTCGACAGCGGATGTGACTATACCCAAAACAAAAAATACTAAAAGTAAGAAGAAACTACCTTAGTGGACAAAAGGAATGTGAAGAAGCGGTTTGAATTCAAGCACTGGTTTAATGTTTTAAGAAACATAACACAAATGAAAATCAATTCACGTTTAAATCAGCATGAGCCAGGGCAAGAAGAATCATAAAACAATCTAAGAGGAGCTGCTGGAAGGAATATATATCATCCTTAAACAGTAAGCTGAACTACACAGAGGCTTGAAGAAAAATAAATGCTATCGATGGAAAATTCAGAACAAATTACCCGAAGTCTATGTATACGCAGACGGACAATTCATTCAGGACCCGTGCGATATTGCAAGTAGCTTTGGAAAGTTTTTCGCCTCCAATTCTAGTGATGCGAACCTTTGGATAGCTTCACGAAACATAAAGAAGAAACTGAGAGATCTCCCTAAATCTGGAAGTAGAAGAAGATGAAATAGATGATTCCAAACAACTGAATGTACCCATTACGCTCGAGAACTTAAGGTCAATATCGTCAACTAAGACACCAGCGCAGGTCCCGACGGAATACCTAACATATTTATCCGGATGCTCCCTGAAGAAGCTATCAGTGTTCTTTTAGACATTTACAATTATCTATATTTAAACAATGTCTTCCCACAAAAATGGTCAGAAGCAGTTATTGTTCCAATTCACAAGCCTGGTAAGGACAAATTTTTAGTAGACAGCTACAGGCCTATTGCCCTAACGTGTTGCCTGTGTAAATTACTTGAGAAGGTAGTGAACCACAGACTAAATGGTACCTAGAAAACATCAGCTAATATCGCCTCACCAAAGTGGTTTTCAAGAACCGATCTGCCTTAGACAGCATTGCAATAATGAGAACGGTATCTACAATGGATCTGCCAATAACATGTTCACAGTGGTACTAAGCCTCGACATTGAAAAGGCATATGAGATGGTTTGGCGACGGCGTGTTATGGACATAATAACGAAACATGGAATTAAAGGCAACATAGCTAAGTTCGTGCATAACTTTATTAAAGAACGTTATATTAATGTCAGAGTAAGAGAGCCTTATCAGAGATATATGCTGACAAATGGAGTACCGCAGGGCTCAGTGTTAGTGTGACCTTGTTTCTGTTGATAATAAATGAACTCAGACCAAAATCAAACCTCCCGCTAGTAAGCATGTATGCGGATGACTGTAATATATGCATCACTGAAAACATCTGTCCTCCATAGCAGTTATAGCGCAAAACATCTTAGACACCATACTCGAATTCTCCAATGAGTTGGTCTAAAATTCTCCAAGACGAAATCACATTCATTATTTTCTCAGGAAACGATCCACTGAGAAGACTCTATCCCTGAATATCGGTGACACAAAGATAAAACAATGTAAACCTAAAAGTCTTAGGCCTGATACTTGACGAAAGATTATCTTGGATACCTCATATTAAAAGCCTGAAAGTGGAATGCACGAAAAGACTAAACTTGATGAAAATCGTAAGTCATTCAGGCGTGAAGGCTGATTATACAGTGCTTAGAAGAACATACCAGGCATTGATCAGGCTAAAATGGATTATGGCAGCATATTCTACGATGCTGCAAATAAGAATATTAAAAGAATACTCGACCCTTTCAATAACACTGGTGAGCTTATATGCGGTGCATATAGAACAAGTCCGTGATAAGCATGTTACAGGAAGCTAATTTACACCCTGGATAAAAGAAGAAGAAATCTAATTGTAGGATATATAATCAAAGTTCAGCTAACTGCAGCAACCCTAGAACCAAATTTACAACACATACAGAAATAGGAAGTAATTATGTTTCAAAAAGAAACTACCAAAACCAATCACTGTAAGGGCTATACAAATACTAAGCACAATGTCAGAAAAATTCCTCTTAAACCTATTAGTATCACTGACTATGCACCATGGACCATGCAGGACATTAAAGCTGAGGAGCTGATAAACAATCCTAAGAAGTCAAAATTAACAACAAGAGATAAGAGCCAGAATAGGAGAAGAAATAGTCAAATATGAGAACTACAACAAAATATACACAGATGGCTCGAAAAGTAGCAACAGGGGATGTGCCTGTAACGTCAACAAGAGTAATATCAACCAAACTGCCCGACAAGTACTCAGTCCTGTCCAGCGAATTATATGCCATCATCACAGCACTAGACTACATTCTCGAAGACAGTGAACGTAAATTTTTGATAGTGACAGACTCAAATTGGCTCTGTCGACTATTGGAAATGTCTTTTATTCAGGAAACTCCTAGCTTTAGACATTGTTAGTAAGATAAGAAACTTGAACTTTAAAGGTAAAGATATAGTTTTGGATGGATCCCGGCTCATGTGGGTATCAAGGAGAATGAGCTGGCAGACAGATCCGCAAAGAGGCGTCACAACTTGATGAAAGAAGTAACCTTCCCATAATACCACAGGACTATCATGCCAACATCAAGAGAAAATTACAACAATTGGACAGACAGAATGGAATAACAACGCCCGATGCAAATTAAGAAGTATATGGAATACGATGATTATAATCCAGCCACATTCTTCTGCAGAGCTGACTAGTTGTGTTAACTAGATGCAGAATAGGTCACACTCAAGCTCACACATGCCCATCTGATCACAGGAAAAACAGCTGTTAGTGTGTAATGTTTCATGTATGTTAATCACCTATTAATGTCCCCAGGTTTGAGACTGACGGACGAGACATGGTGTTGAGAACGACATGTCAAGTGTGCTGAAGGACAGAGAAAATGTAATCGGTTTTCAATTTTTTGAAGATCATAAATTGTACGGGGACATATAAGACAAGTGTATAAACTTTAATAATGTGATGAATGTTCTATAAATGTCATAACTTCCATGTACAAAAAATATTAATGTGATTGTGTAGATGTCGCAGTTGCAGTTGCAGTTGATGCGACATAAAATAAAATAAAATAAAATAAAATAAAATAAAATAAAATAAAATAAAATAAAATAAAAAATACTATCAGCACTATTTTCCTACTGAATTAGTATGAAAGTAAGTTGTATCTGACGTTCTGCCATGAAAACGAATGCCCACTAAACGAGAATAAGAGTACAGCTCGCTGTATTTACTATTTTTCTACTCCACAGTTATTCAATTGTATTGCTTCTTCCTTGCCTATTGAGTAAGGCTTACTGAAGTAACTTTATGGAATAGAATAAAGCCCTTCAAAACTAGAAAAGCCATGTAAACAACATCGTATTCAAATTAATTGTGGAGATGCAACTAATTAATGTAGATGCACACCTTTATTCTTAGGATATATCAATGATGTTCTCACTACTTTTCTTTTGATTTATCTCCAGTTTTCCCCCTCTATTAGCTCTTCACACGAAATCTATTTCAGGTAAGTCTTAAAACTGATTCTGGCAATATGGTATTGCATACATTGACGGGAAGCATTGTGTCTGTTGTACCTTCATATCTGTTCTGCATTGAACAAACCCTCGTATTTTATAAGTTCGTTGCTAGGAAATGGGCCCGAGATACGATAAAAACATACCTCCTTGAATGACTGAATATGAAGCACTAAAATATCCATGGTGGACTCCGTACATGGACACCAAATGCAAAAGAATTGCCGATCCCTGACTTCTAAAAGGAGGCGGTGATACAGAGCCACAGAATGGCCCCAAAGGATTTGAGCTTTTATCTTCTCCATCAAACACTTCTAAATAACTATATTCGCAGACATCGCCAAAATTTTCATATGTTGGACTCAGTCCATATGCGTAATTGTTAATAATACTCGATCCTCTGAAAAGGGATTTTTTAAATACAATATAATGAGTATAAAATTGTTATTTTCATTAAATTATTCATAATCACAAAAACAAATATATAATTATTGTGTGAAAACAATATTGTAAAATTTCAATATTTTATCATGCTAAAGAAATCATGCGTTTTCATACGTGGTTGTGCTCCAATTATTACCCAAGAACAGTTTAGATTTTCTGTATTAGCATTGATGGCATTGGATAGTGATATTGTCCCATAATCTTCAGTAACTATTCGAGCACCACAGGCCTAGAAATGAGGAAAATAAAAATCATTTATAATTTAAGATGTAAAATCAGACAAATAATGATTTGATAAGTTATGTAAACGTCAAGATATTAAAACGCATTAAAGAAACATTACATGAGATTTTATAATATTCAAACTAAGAAAAAACCTTGAAAAGACAATATTTATTGTTTTCGTAAAAATTCTTTTTACTTACACCATGATCATCATCCGTCCCTCATTCGTTTGTCCGCGTGCCTGTGTGTCTATCCGTCCGTCTGTTCGGGTAGGCAGAGAGCCAGAAGGCCAGAGGGCCAGACGGCCGGAGGGTCAGACGGGCAGAGGGCCAGACAGGCGGAGAGACAAATGGGCGGAGGTACAGAGGGAGAGAAGAGCAGAGAAGGGGGCGGACGGGCGGTCGTTGGGACGGGCGGTCGTTGGGACGGGCGGTCGTTGGGACGGGCGGTCGTTGGGACGGGCGGTCGTTGGGACGGGCGGTCGTTGGGACGGGCGGTCGTTGGGACGGGCGGTCGTTGGACGGGCGGTCGTTGGACGGGCGGTCGTTGGGACGGCGGTCGTTGGACGGGCGGTCGTTGGGACGGGCGTCGTTGGGACGGGCGGTCGTTGGGACGGGCGGTCGTTGGGACGGGCGGTCGTTGGACGGCGGTCGTTGGGACGGGCGGTCGTTGGGAGGGAGTGGGGGAGACGGGCAATCGTTTGTGACGGGCGGGCGGATGTTATTCAAACATTTCGTACGGCTAGTGCTAATTGCACGGTTTAGAATGATATAAAATTAATTTTGTTGTATTCCTTTGTTTTATCAAAAATACACAGAAGTAATTATTCTGAAATATATCTCACACTGTTAATATGAAGATTTCCAGCAATATGTATACATTATTGTATTTGTTAGTGAAAGTGCTTCACATGACTTCAAATGACTCGACACCACAAAAGATTCCTCTAAAAACGAGCTTCAAATTCCGCATTTACACTAGAGCTAACGGCTTTCTTAAAAACGGCTCCAAATGTTTCAACGAAAATGTTCATGAAGGACGATATTTTCCTCTTCTTTAATATTTTTAAAGTAATATTTCAAATCTACCATTAGGAAACCGAAAAATTTCAAAAATGTATTTTGGGCGGTGATAGCAGCTGGTAAGAATATCTGCCAAGTCCAAAAAGCTAGCCCAGGCCAAAGAAATTAGAAAACTTGACTACGAGAAAGTGTGCCATTCTGTAGCACCACTATTCTTACAATCCTCTGAAGAATTTTTTATTTGGTTGAAATTAGACTTTAAATTGTTAAAAATCATGCCGTTGTTTTGTTTTATTGAGACTACCTTTTGGCCACTTTTTGAGATTTGACTTGTTCGTCAAGTAAGCTCTTCTACTTTTCAACTGTGATTTTAGGGTCTTAGGTAGCGAAAAACATTATTTGCGGTTATGATTAGTCATTAATTAGTTGGAAACTAAGCGATAATTATTTACCGGTTTTTTAAGCGTATTTGATCAATAATAGGATTGGGTATTAATCCCATAAAACATTCTCACATTTAATTTTTCTCAAGATCTCTTACAGGTCAACATTTTGAATTTGTGGTTGAAATTAATTTTTAAGAACCTCGATATTATGGAATAAAAAAGAAAATGACAATGAAGTGGTGTTGCCAACTTCACAGTCATCCAGCCGAGCCTCGTCATCGCGCTGCCATGTCAAGCCACTTGCAGGTAGGATGCCCCCCTAGCGGCTATAATGAACGGATCTACATGAATTTCCTATTTCTTTCAATAGCAATTCTCCTAAAAGTGAAAAACACTGCAATTGAATATACGTGTTGAGTTCTACTCTATCAGCTTGTAAGGTCGCATAAAACCCCTAGAGTGGGACGCGTCGAAAGTGGTGTCTTAGAATTACAGACTTGAGGAGTTTTTGTGTGTTTCGATAAGAGAGTAATTTAAGCAACTTGCCCAGTTAGTACATATTGCTAATAACTTTCGAAAGTATTTATTTTAATAAATAATAATTGTTGACTAAATGGCAGTGTATTTTGAAAGTTATAAAACAATAAAATGAAATATAAAGAAGACAAATTACGCTTTTGCTTTAAACATACCTCCGATTATTATTGTACGATTATTCAGTATGATCAAGACAAATCTAAACATTCATTTTGTGACCCAATACTTCACTTCCCTTGCGATATAAAAAGATTATTATTCACATACGTAAATGTATTGGCAAATAAAAGTATCCAAAGTTTTTTATGACAATCATTTATTTAAGCAATTGCACAACGTTTCGTAACTAGTTTTGTTACTACATATTCATACGCCTCACTACATATTCATACGCCCTATTGGTCATTCATTCCTTGAAATGGAGTATCTGTCGTCAACTGTTAGTTATCTGATATCACCTGTAGTGAGTGTGAGTTAATTTCGTAATGTTTCCTCGATTGTTCTACTGCAGAGGTAATTCAATGGGATAGCAGTTCCCTCACTAAGGTGAGTGTCTATTTGGTATTGTACTGATTTTGTTTTGTTGTGTTGTTTTGTATAAAAATTATAAGTTAAAAAGGATCTCTTTGTAGTAGATATGTTTGATTTTGAGAAAATTTTACTCAATAGACTTTTACTTTTGAGACAATTGTAGTGTTTATAAACTATACTAGTAATTACACTAATTGCCATGTAGAATAACGGTTTCTGTGTCCCATTATTTTAGCACCTGATGATGTAACAAGGCTAGTTACGAAACGTTGTGCAATTGCTGAAATAAATGATTGTCATAAAAAACTTTGGATACTTTTATTTGCAAACATATATTGACAATCAAGAAGAAATATTGATTTAGTAAATGTATTTGCTCCTGCCTAGCTCTATTTCTCTCTTTAATTGCTACCAAAATTTTCTGTACTGTAAGAGCATATCATTTTTCTTGAGAAAATTTACAATGGGGTTCGACAGAGCCATATGAAATACGAAAGTTCAGGATGTGAATTACTTGAAAGGGTTCTCAGAAATATTCTTAATTTTAAATTCTTCCTCGAAGTAGTAACATTGACCTCTTTTTCTTGAAAATTCGTGATTATTGAACATTCTTGTTCATTACAAATAATACACATGGGCTTCCTCGCTCTCGAATTTATTATTATATTGCAATTTTACCATCGCCCTCCTTCCCCATTCCCCTCCCTCCTCGCCCCATTTCCCTCGCAAAAATTGGCCGGCAAAATTCTATCTTCCCAACCGCGCCGACAAACTTGGATACCCCGCGGCCAGGGGGAGGGCAGGGGGAGGAACGCGTTGACCAATCGCTAGCAGGTAGAACCACAGTTGTCTTTGTTTGGTTAAACATCCCAAGGGGTAGAAAGCACGCTGTTCCAGGGGGAGGGGGCTAGTTCGCTTACGTACGAGGTGGAAATATCGTCAAATTTCCCTGACGAAGGGGAGATTTTGCCTGCGCGTACGCCACGACAAAAAATATTTCTGAGCGGGGTTTTCCGTCCACAATTACTGTCAATAGACTAGTAAATATTTAGCATTTTAGCAACAATTTTTCTAACTTTTAGCAATCGATTTGTAACTCTTGTCAAACTGCTATTTTGATATGTTCATTTCAGGCATAATTTGTGAACCCTTCCCGGTCGTTCTAACACATATTTCGAATTTGTTTATAAAATTATAATTGTTGCCAAATTGTTAATTCGCGATTTTCCGCTCTGAGACACGGGAGACTCTCCCTTCTTTAGATTTGTAAAAGTTGGAGATTGTTTATAAATTTGCAAATGTTTCAAATTTTTTATTGCCTCATCTGAATGTCATTCATTTTTTATGCGTTGCGATTCCGTGTGGAGGACCTGGGTTCTACGCGTTGAGGCCCTCTCATTTCAACGATGCTCAACGATTTTTTTGTTTGTGAAAAATGAGGTAAAATGGAATAAAAATAGCTAGTATGGAAGCATTTTGGTACGAAATTTGTGAAAAAGAGGGAGAAATGAAAGAGAGAGGGCGTTGAGAAAATCTGGTCCGAAAGCCCCCTTTTATATACTACTTTCAAGGAGTATTACGCCCAAACGATTGTTTCTGCTTTTCTATGAAAGGGATGTTGAGCAACCGAATAGCTGTATTATTAATTTTTTTAGACTCCTGTCAAAACCGAGAATCAGGAACTATGTGTACCACTTGTTTAACCATTACCATTAAAAAATAGGGAAACATACTATAAGCAGTTTGCTGTAAACTGCTTTGGATTGGATGAATGGAGTGTAGGTTTTTAAATACTGAAATATTCAATTTTGCATGTTGAAAAATCACATGAGTAGAATCACACATCACAAAATACTACTTCATTTACACAAGTATAGAAATTTCTAAATGAACGTATATAAACTTTATGTTAATATTTTCCATTCAATTTATCATTCAATATTTTTGGATCATCTTTCTAAAACTGTTAATTTGATGTTTTAGGCTATAATATACTAAGAATGCGAGTACACGTGAAATTGCCTTTATTCTCTCTTCCCCTAGATTAGAAAGTGCATGCAAACACATTTTTGTTACAAAATTAAAGATCACTAGCGAACCTCGTAAGTATCAATGCGAATTTTAAAATATTTGTTCTTGATAAATTCAGTAAAACTGCACATTTTTTAAATTCTAACGTGAACCATTAGAAATTCACTAGAGAACCTCCATTGCAATGTGAAATATAATTGCGAATTCTTAATACATATGAAAAGAATCGCCAAGGTTAAACTACCCTATTCGATAGATGACAGGTATCTCATCCGCAATGAAATTTCATAGCAAAATTGTATTTGTTTGCACTGTTAATACATATTTTTAAACAATATTAATAGTTATATTTAAAACATTTTATAGATTAGCGAACATTTCAATGAAATTTCGTGAATTCTAAATTTGGACCTACCGTCGGCTAGTGGGGTTTCCCGAACCAGGACTCTCCCACCAGCGAGGCACGCCCAGTCAGGACAAGCTCAGCACCTGACCGGTCTCCTGAATATGTGGTAGTGTGCAGGCGTAGTGTGTGTGTGTGTGTGTGTGTGTGTGTGTGTGGTGTTACTCCAAATACAAGCTGAATTCCACAGAGCAGCCGGCCGCTAGAACTCGAAGAGGAAGGACATCGCGCGCAGTCCGTGGCCCCTTTTGGAAGGTACTGCTCCGGCATTCGCCTGGCGTTGATCGGAGAATCCACGGAAAACTACCTATCAGAGCAGCCGGTCGCTAGAATTCCAGACAGCAGCTGAATTCGACCTAGCTGAAAAGCTAGTGTCGAAAATCCTGCCGCCGTCAGGACTCGAACCTAGGACCTTCCGGTTAGAGGCGCTGCAGTGACATCAGTTGATGCACTGAGCTACCGCTACCGGTTTTGCATACATTCTTCTTCATTTTTAATTAACTGAGGTGTTTCTATTTGTGAAATTTTCTGTATATATTTTGGAACTGAAACCTAATCAGTCTGCAATAACAAATTTATGGAATTTGAGTTTTTTTTTTGTTTCTTATGAAGTGACAAAGTTAAATCGATACAAAATAGGCAACAAACATGCCTGTATCAATGAAATAGTCTCCTGTTTGTACTCATTGTGCCCAGTGCTGCCATCAAAACCTCTCTTGTTCATCAAACTTGAGCTGGTCGCTGAAAGATTTTTGGTGCGCGAAATTATTCGAAAAGCAGTATGGTCGAGTATACTGCAGATTTACTTGGGTGACAGTTCTGTAAAGTGAAGTGTACTAACATCGTTTATTAGCAGCCCCTACTTTGTTATGTGTGGAGGAGAAGTTTCCCCTTTCTTGAACCAATCTCGGGCAACCTGGAATTGGTGTTTACTGAGCAGCGCGTTGACCATTACATATAACGTTTCATAAGCAGTAGCAGACTGAATTGAACCTCTGTTCTTTGACTATCCCACGCACCTTATTTTCGAGTTCCAGGTTAGAATTCTCAAAGCTTTCTTCATCAGCCAAGCTTTGCCCTTTGCCCCTTCGATGCGCAGACGCATATTGACTAATGACACGGACTAATGACCAGCAGTTGACGCGCCTGAAACAGAAAAATCAATCAATCAATCAATTAGTAATAGTAAGATAAACTTGATAGTAATAGTAAGATAAACTTTATTTAGGCGGATAAACTTTGATTGACTCATTCACTTTGGATTGTCTGAAGTCAAACTTGACGAAACTGAGA
>CAXIVR010000002.1:182306325-182344807 GCA_964035755.1 Teleogryllus oceanicus | reverse complement strand
CACCCGGAATTTCGTTCAGATTAGGAAACTAGAAGTCGGCGTGCGTCTTGAAAACTCGTAATTTCTCGACATTTTTGTTATGATGTTAAGGATGAGGATAAAAGGAGGAGGGAGGAAGAGAGAGGAGGAGTGAGGATGAAGGGATAAGGAGGGTCGCAGAGGAATCAGAAGAAATGAAGAGATACGAGGAGAAAGGTGGTGGATGGCGAAGGAAGGTAGAGGACGGAGGAAAAATGAACAACAAAAAGGAGAAAACGAAAAAGACGAATAAGAAAGATGAAAAGACGAAGAGGATGACAGAGGAACAACAAAAGAAGACAAACAAGACAATCTCGAGGAACAAAAGGAAGACATGGGAGGAAGTCATCGACTAGAAAGTCGTCGGCGAGAAAGACGTCGAAGAAAACGGGCCAAGAAGACGTCGACGATGAAGGAAAACGACGACGACGACGAAGAAGAAGAAAACGACGACGACGACGAAGAAGAAGAAAACGACACGACGACGACGAAGAAGAAGAAGAAGAAGAAAGACGACGACGAAGAAGAAAACGACGACGACGAAGAAGAAGAAGAAGAAACCGACGACGCGAAGAAGAAGAAACGACGACGACGAAGAAGAAGAAACCGACGACGACGAAGAAGAAGAAACCGACGACGGCGAAGAAGAAGAAACCGACGACGGCGAAGAAGAAAACGACGACGCGAAGAAGAAAAGACGACGATAAAAACAAAACTATGGCGAAGACGAAAACGACGACGAAGAAAAAAAAACGAGACATGAAGATGTCGACGACGAAGAAAGTCGACAAAGAAGAAAAACGACGACGACATAAAAAAAAGACAAAAACGATGAAGGCTATAACGATGAAATAGAAGAAAACAAGACGAAAATGAAGAAGAACGTCTAAGTAGACATATATGATGGCAAAGAAAATGACAAACAAGATGATAGGGACGCACGAGATCGTCACATCGAAGATATGATTGGCAAGATAGAAGAAGATGGAAGTTTGGGTGTGAGAGACGCCGAATGGTGTAGTTCCAAAAGAAGAAGAAGAAGAAGAAGATATAGAAGTTGACAAAAAAGGCGATGCCGACAAGAAGAAGACGAGGAAGAAGATGAAGATGAAGTAAATGGAAACAATACTGACGAAGAAGACACTGATATTTCGACATTACTACTAGAGCTAGGTTGTATTCAGTCGTCTGAAAGAGAATTCTAGGAAGAACAAACTAAAGAACAAGACGAAGAATAAGAAAATAAGGAAGAAAACGACAAAGAAGGAGAAAAAAAAGGAAAACCAAAAAAAAAAAAAAAGGAAAAAAAAAAGAATAAGGCGAATAAGGAGAATGAAGAAGACGGAAGGATTTAGTTTACTACATTTTATGTGTATACATACTTGTATCTGCTATATATATAATATAAGATAAAACATGCAGGAAACGCATATCAAATATGTGTACATACTTTGGTATGTTGAAGAGAAGTTTAGAGCAAATCCTTTATAACGATCAGGCTGTACTCAAAAGACTTGAAGTCAATTATAGCCATCATAGACCCGACTTGAATAGGGTTTGGCGGATTTGACCACAAACTGTGTCGACAAGTCTAGCTGTAAAACATGAAATTACAACAGAAAATAATTACGCATAAAATTCAAGGGATAAATATGTCTGTTAATTATTATTTGTTTGTTCACTTAAATAGTGAAACTTTAAACATGTCTCTTCTCTTACTTGTTTGGAGAAAAGGACTGTACTCAGAAACAGACACATAATCTGAGCTGTTGCATGGGTAGAAATTGGCAGATCAAGATCCTGAAATGCTATTGTAATTGAAGAGTAGTGAAGAACTTCAATTCTCCATGTACATTGTGTATTACCAGGATATTGTCTTGGGTATCCTGGAGAACGAATTTCTGCTCTCCAATTGCCAAGAATTCCCCACATCTTGCTTCGAGCCACATTTAACAGAATTAAATGATTAATATTTTAAGATGAATAATAAACAACATAATAATAAAACCATAATAATACTACAAATTAAAAATAAATTATGAGTAAAGACAGCAAAAAGGCAAAGAAAATATATTAGAGTCCATAAGTTGCCAAAAGATGAGGCAATTTCCTACTGATTGTTTTCAAGGCTGTCAATAAAAATTACTAAAAATACTCGTAATGGAATGAAAAAAAAAAAATAAATGTTCATTAATTGAATTATTTAATTATGTGCTTCTTACCTATAGACACGTTAGCCTTGAATCGAGAAGGATGATCAAATGTATTGGTAAAGAATTTTATCCATATCATATTTTGAGTAGATCTTTGGGTACTTGGTGGACGAACACAGAAACGATTAATTAATCTGGAATTTTGTGTGCCACCATCCCGAAGTTCCACATAGTCAGCCTCACAACTTTAAACAGAATCATTACCATTATAAAAATGTAGGAGCATAACATTTGATATAATATTGCCTAATTTTCAAACGTTATTACAGTAATGAAGCAAATAATGAGATTAATACATAATAAAATAAAATGAATGGGGTGGACTTGAGAGAGTGCCATATAGTGAACGCAAAACTCTTTCAATTAATTACAATGGATTGAGAATAATAGAAAATATTACCAGTTTCAATAAATCGATTAATTGGTAGAAAAATAACAATCGATTAATTGGATTACATCATCCTTCTGTAAGATGGCATAAATATGTGCAAATTTTACCTAATTTAAAGGAAGATAAAAGCGGGTGTAAAAGTGGTAAATTCTCTAGATTGCCATCTATCTCAATATCTATGGACCTTTAGCTTCAAATATTGAAACATATTTGACATACTGCTCCTGATTGTAGCTGCTTTCCGTAGTGTTACACTGCACTAAATCATTCGTCAGTTTGGTAACTTTCCCATGGCTTATTTTACCCTGCTGATATTTCAATTTAAATTATATACTATCACATGAAACACATCTATACACATAAATATCAAATAAATCAGTGCAAATTGTCCAGAGCACTGATTAAAAATTCTGATAGCGGGACAACGCACTGTCACCTAGTTAAGTCAAAAGCAATACGATAGATAGATAGATTGATTGATTGATTACTAGTAATTTCGGGCGCGTCAACTGCTAAGGTCATTAGTCTTGTAATTTGTGCATGTTGTTTTGCTCCGGGAGGTGGCGGTGATCATGTCAAGCTTAGTCCCAGCCGGGACAAGCTCTCTGTAGTGTGTAGTGCATGTATAGTGTAAGTGTAAGTAAGGGGTAGGATAGGACAAGTGAATGGGAAAGGAATGATTGCGCGCGGTCCGTGGCCCTTTTGTTAGGGTACTGCATGGCATTCGTTTGTGTTGATCGGAGAAACCCGGAAAATTACCGACCAGATCAGCGCCGCTAGAATTCTCCCAGACAGCGACAGATCTCGGCTTAGTTATCTGGCAAGTGCCGAATATCCTGCCATTGTCGGGAATAGAACCCCAGGACCTCTCGGTCAGAGGCACTGTAGCGATGACCTGAGCCACCTCCCGGTAAGTGAATAGGAAGCGACCCTATATCCATCCTCTTTCTCTGTCTCTCTGCCACTTTTTGCAGAAGACGGACGTAAACCCACTGCCTCAGTGGTGACTAGTCAAAATTGAAATTCAGTCACACTAAAATTTTGATAGACCACATATGATCAACATTAGAGAGAGTTCAGAAGAATCGAAGTTAAAGCGATTTGAAGACACTTTTGAAGATTAAAGATTATTCTCAACAATCATATCTACAAGAACAACAACAAAAATACAATTACAGTCTAATAAAATGTAATAAGAGCTTCCGCATTAGTTTATATTTTTATCCAACATTTTTAGCAGACGTTCTTACAGTGACAGAATACATTAGTACCACTGAACGAAATTCTCTTTGTGTGGGAATATCACACATTTTACGGAACGCATTCAAGACACTCGAAAGGCAAGCTCCCACTTTGCCGCCAACAATTTGTTGAATGAATTTTTGCAAAAGTAGACATTTGATATACTATAATATTAACTGCACTATCACAACAAGAAAATTTCACTGAGACGTGACGAATTGCATTTTGACTTTAAAAATATGAAGATTTGTTTAAAAAAACTTTTCTCAGAAACGGCTCCAAATGTTTTGATCAAACATTGTCCTCCGATAGCGTAAAGAAATCTTAAGAGAATGGTGATAGTCTTGTTCGTTGAGATCACAGATTTTTGAAAATTGAAAAGTTCCATTTTGCGTCTTTGTACAACTGTAATATTTAAGTATAGAGATTTTTCCTTAATAAAATCTGTTTTCTAAAGACGGATCTTTAAATACGTTCATGTTCAATTTTTCAAAATATGACTAGTTTCCGTGTAATTTCAGGACGAAGTACTACCATTTCGGCATTGTTCCGTTTTTTGAGTATCCAAAAAATTTAACATATGAAAACAACAAAATGGCTGATAGCGATTTTCTTCAAACAAGTATTTGTAAAAATTTGCCTTTAAAAATTTAAAAAAGGTCATGCACAATTTTAAAACGACCTGATTTAATTTAATTCGTATAAAATTTATGTAATTAAAAATCATATTTTCAAAACCCACTCGAATTTTGTTCATTACATTATTTCCTCGTATGTAACAACGTATGGTAAATAAATAAACTACAGGTGCTATTGAATGGCTCAGACTTTCTCGCACTTGTTAGTTTTCTAAACTCTTTAGTCTCGACTAGCTTGTGGGTTATGTCTAATTCCTTTCTCCCAACTGCCATATTTTGCCGCGCAGGGACGTTTTTTTTACATTTTTTCAATTTTTTTCGCTGCCAAATGCTAGAAATGAAACCACCATACACTTATTATTATTATTACAGAATTGTAAAACCCATGACCCACTGAGATGGCCAAGGTGGTTAATTGGCGTGTACGGACTCAGCGGAGTACTCAACTCTTTGGAAACAAGATTCGTTGGGCGGTGATTATCATTTGTCACAATTCTCTGTGGCGATCTTTTCTTCCCATTTCTTGTCCTGTCTACCCTTTACTTACACACACTTACATGCACCACACTACCACACATGCCGGGAGACCGGTCGGGAGTTTACAGCTTGTCTCGGCTAGAAGGATACTCCTATGGTGGGAAGCATGTGGTTGGGGAAAATCTTGCGAAGGTCGGTAGGTCTGCTCTTGATTTAGCCATTCAAGGCGGGAAGATCACTGCTACCTCCCGAGCAAAAACATATACTACATATTCTGGACTAATAACCTTAAGAGTTGGAGCGCCCGGAACTACTATGTATCAATTTATCTATCAACCTAATAGCTGTGAGTCCGTCTGTGACCACTGTAGCTCCAAAACCGTTCAGCCAATTTTCTCCCAAATTTAATATATTTCCTGCTCGAGCTGGACGGACTGGAGGCTTTGGGAGTTTCTTACGGATATTTTGATCGATGATGTTTTTTTACATGAATCAGTCATTTACCTTTCTACGCTTCTGCCCGAGATCGATCCATACGGCTCTTGCGTGGAGAAGTGGTATAAGTGCCGACAAGTTAACTCTGAGGAACTGAGATCGGGACTCAAAGCTGGTTAAAATCACTAAATCACTATAATTTTTCTGGTTGAAATCACTTTTGCTGGTTTATGGAGTAGTATAATATTGCGGAGCATTTACAACCAATGCGAAAAAGTATGTGCTTTGGCAACATCACTAGTTTTTTCAAAATAAACATTGAGTTAAAAAAATAAAAATAATGAGATGAACGCAAAATTAATAATAAAGTTAAAAAATAATGAGATGGTTGAGTTTGGTGATGTTTTACATCTTGTCATTGTCGGGTTCCAACTTCGTAAATATAAATCGCGCATCGCCATGTAAAGTGTTGTAAAGTCCGCTCATCTTGACAGAAAATAAACTATTTTTAACAAATAAAAATTTCTTTCTCTTGAAAAACTTTTGCATAGTATTAAGTATGGATTCGCTCTTTGTATCAGTTTCCGAATTTTTCGGAAATAGAGAAAGATCTGTCCTAGAAGTAGTCTTCCCTGTGCTCAATCAAGTAAAATTTGTAAACTATAGTTTATAAATATTTCAATATTGTAAATAATTTTTAATAGTTCAGCGTTGATAGGGTAGGTTCGTCTCAGCCGCCTTTCTTGACAGCTGTCTCTCCTGACAGTCAATTTATTGAATAATGTTCTAGAATTCACATTAAGATGGAAAGGCAGTAGTATAGTATTCTACAGCACGTCACTACTAGGTGCCTTAAAACCGCTCAATAATATTTTTTTATACTCCCATTGTATAATGCTACCATTTGTTGGCTGCAACGATTCGCATAGTGATACTCATTACAATAAATATTTCATTTTGATACAGGTTCTTGAACAACCACAGAGAACTTTACAAAACAAGTATTGACACTTAATCCTTATTAATAATTGAGAATCGTTCTAGTAAATGTTTCGTTCGATTGTATACATTAAAATTGCATTTGATATTATATTATGCTTGTCAGTTTTCATTTCTTTTATTAGTAATTTTTTCGTGGAATATTATTTAAAATAAATAGGATCGTAATTTCAGTTTGATCCTATTTGACTAGCTGAGTACTCCCTCGTAGGCGGACTGGAAACCACAGCCACCTGCGGCAGCAATCGAGGGTAGGGTTAGGTGGCCTTGAATGCATCCTACATGTCAACAGCCATGAAACGATTCAATGTAAAACTTTAACGTATAAGAGTTGTACAAAAAGTATCGTATAAATCTCCATGTAATGGGTATTAATACGCTCGTGTGAAGTTTACGATTCTCGTTCGTACCTAGCTGGTATCGTAATATCGCACTCGTGTATTAATACCCACCATTATCATTTCATAATGTACTATTTCGAGAATGCTTTCGGAATACTCTGGAAAGATCCGCTTAGATATCTAACCAACTTATTCATTTTCTCCTGAGCAATCGAAAGTTATCACCTCCTCAAGGCTTAAAACCTCCCCCAAAACGCGTTTCAGACGCTTAACCCTCTCCACCTTTTTTTCGATAATTCATTGCAAAATTTTGTTTTTATTACTGTCAATCTGATGAATCAAGTCGTAATGATTTGGGCTTAAATGCCAGACAGACAATAGTAATTCACAGCGAATTATTTCACAAGTGTCTCGTGGGTCAATTGAAACCAATAAAAAGGAAGATTTTTATAGAATTCTTCCAGATTGCCATAGAGGAAGAGTAAGGTCCGGTTAAGAATTGCGCCACTCGATTTGGCTTATCGAGAGGCATCAAATGAGCTCTGAATCACCTCTGTAGGTTCCCTACGCCACCTTACTATGTTTGACTCCAAATTACAGAAGAAAACTCATATTTCCTAAAAATTGAACGGGATTGAACAGGACAATTTGAAGATGTTTTTGATGAAGACTTTTCATTAAGAAAAAATGTATCTTCATAAATGTAGTTTAAGAAGCCGCGGAAAAAATATTTTTTTCCAAATTACGAAAAAACAGTAGTTTTATCAAAGATGAAACATGCACCATTCTCGTAAGCATATAATTTGGAGCCGTTTATAAGAAAAAAAAAATCTTCAAACAAAATTGAAAATGCCTTTGTTTCCCAGGGGCTTAATGTAAAGTACGTCCCAGAATTAAAATATCGATTTCAAATTCAAGGAACCACGACATCAGCTACGTCGTTTACGGAATACCAATTTTGGAGAAAATCGGCTGAAAATTTCAGACGCTAGCGTTTTTCACTCACAAACAGACAGTGACGCACGCACGCACGGACGGACGGACCGACGCACGGACGGACCGACGGACGGACGGACCGACCGACCGACGGACGGACGGACGGACGGACGGATGGTTTTTCGGGACCAAGGACCCACAAAACATCGATTCTGGTTGCGCAAATTGTTAGAAAATTTCCCCCCTACATTTACAACTGGATTTATCCACCTTTTCGTTACCAAGGCCGACAAGAAGAGTTTTTCTGCTCAAATTCTCCGCTTTTTCCTGCAGCATTACATAATTTTCTCTCTACTGTGTATGCGGTAGCGAAAGGAAAACTGCTTAAATGGAATTTATAATTTTTTTAAAAAAATATGTAAGGTCGCATCAACATCTAGGTCATTAGCGACCACTAATGGAGTTAACGGTATGGTAACTATGAAGATAAAGTGATATGGTAATGATAAGGGGTGAAAGGACGAACACAAATACAACCATGCCCGAGGCGGGACTCGAACACGCAATCCTTCGTTCCGAGATCGCAACGATACTTCTGCCTTAGCGATCTCGACCACCGGATCGACATAAATTATTTGTTTCTAATATTTTCATAATGTAAATTAATGCATTTTATTTGCATGTTCAAAGAACAGCCCTTTTTTGGGGCTTTATAGGATTTCTCACAAAAATAGTTGACTTGTTAGGAGTTATAAATCGTTTTGAAAATAAAAAATCGATCTTTACCTGAACGAAATTGTAAGAATTTTATAGCAATTTCATAGCAATAAATGATAAATGCTAATTATGGATATGATTTTTGAACTCTTTTTCGTACATATTCACAAAATAAAGACAAGTTTACGAAAGCAAGAGAAAAAAAAGAGGACGGAGTACGGACTTGGGCTCTTTCGTGAAATACTTTCTGGATCAATCCTGAAATCAGTGACAAATGGAACTGCTATTTTTTGTATCACGTATAATACTGCATTATACGAGCTATGTGACTGGATCACACAAAATTTTAATAGTCAATAAGTAATAAAAAGTAAACAAAAACAATATTTACAAATGTCAATATTCAAATAGTAAATACTCACTCTTTAGATGATCGGAAATCAAAAACTGGATCAAAATCCACCTGCAGGGCTTCCCC
The DNA here is from genome assembly GCA_964035755.1 of Teleogryllus oceanicus. Classification (NCBI taxonomy): domain Eukaryota; kingdom Metazoa; phylum Arthropoda; class Insecta; order Orthoptera; family Gryllidae; genus Teleogryllus; species Teleogryllus oceanicus. The sequence continues at coordinate 182,335,922 of CAXIVR010000002.1, read as the reverse complement.
TCCTGGTGCCATGAAAGTCCAAAGACATTCTATATGTGGAAGGGGCGAATTTGGAAATCCAGGGGATGATATTTCCATGGAATTATCAAACCGTGAGAGAGTATAAGAACCACCACAGGAGACAGATTTTTCAAAGAATCTAAGTTTGAAACCCTAAAGGGGGGAAAGAAAATCAGTCCACCTTCTTACTTTTGTTAATATTCTATCCTAGTTCTGTACTAAGTGGGAATTTGTACTATTTTCAGTTTATTTGATGTGTTTGGTTTTACCTGCCCCCCACGTATATTGTTGTATGTAATGGATATATGATTGCTGGTTGATTCTGGAATTACTGGAAGTTCATTTCCACAATATTTCGTTTGACCCAATGGGGGTGAGTCTGCATAATGACCATTCTGGACCTGGAAACATGTTTTCTATTAAGTCAAAAATCTTCTGCAAAAATGTTATTTTACAAGATTATATTTATGTTGTAAAATAATTAATTCTTAGAAACATAATTCATAATAATTTTTAGGTTTCGAGAATGTTGAAATCTGCGGCATAATGTGCCTCTTATTCCACAAATTTAATTATTTCGTATTAATTTCTATCCCAAAGGCAAATTGCAATAACTCTGCTGACAAAGATTAAATTGAAAGCAACAAATGATTGGTCCACGTATTAAAGTAATTTTCAGTATTTTATTGGGCAATGAAATTACACAAACGGAAATAACTAAGAAGATTTTTTTGTTCCCTTAAAACTATGGTAGGAAAAATCACAGTTACAATTAATTTTATATATAAGGATATATCATCTGCAATAATCTAACATAGTCATTTCTAGTGTATTAAGGTGGCAACAGCAAATGCTAACGGTTCACATTTGTGGAAGTGATATGAGAGTATTTGGTCCTCGGAGATTGTCCTATTTGACCGATTTCGTGGGCAACGAAATGAACGATTTTAGCAAAAATACTGTTTTGTTCAAGGTTGTCATTCCCGAGTAGATCCCTCATAGATGTGTTGTAACTTTTCCACATGTTAACAAACACTATTCTGCAATTAGTCAATTAAATAAAGAATGTGAAGGATCAGATTTAAAAAAATGTTTGCAATTAAATGAAATAATTTAATATTTGAATACTGATAAATAACATCATCTTGGTAGTTTAAGATCTCGGAAACATGGCAATAATTGCCAATTAATTAAAGAAAAATAAATAATGAATAAATAATTATTAGTTAACTATTTCAGCACTTTACCTTGAGATACATATCACCACACTGGGCAATTTGACTTCTTATGTAAAATCTATCAAATATGATCTTTATTGTACGTCCAGACCTAACTTTAATATTCCATCGGCACTCTATTAAATAATGTTGAGAACTCCCAGCTGTTGTATTGTCGACTTCTATTACTCCATTTGGCATATTTACATTGCCACCACAGGCTGTGAGACAGAAATCAATCAACTAATATGAATAATATATTGAAATGAGGTTGCAACGAAATAAAAAGTTACTAAACACCCTAGGCATGCGTAGGAGGGTCTAGGAACCGTGAAAACTTTGAAAGGGTCCCCGTAACCACATGTAGTAAAGCATTTTATTTCCGTAAATATGTTCAATTTCTGATTTCCCTTTTGTAACCCTACCCTTTGGGGAAATATTACATGACATTTGATAAAGAGAAATCAATACGTTTCGAAAAACTTGTAAATGGTTCAACATAAAATAAGTTATGTTTATTAATTGTGTTATTAAAGTAACAACTTAATTGTCGTTGTAGTATTTTAGATGACTTTTTTGTGCCTAAAATTCCTAGGTCTAGTAATGACGTTGCTTATGAGTATTTGTGTTAGGCATAGAAACGTTCGGGTACGGCGAGCCCCACACCGTGCAACCACCCACCAGTGGTAGGGCACTTTCAGTTTGATTGATTGATTTTTCGTGTTTCCGGGCGCGTCAACTGCTTTGGTCATTAGTCCCGTTAGTGTAGTGCACGCTTTTCTCGAGAGATGGCGGTGATCTTCCCCCGCCGGATGGCGAGATCCGGCGACGACTTACCGTCGGCTAGTGGGGTTTCCCCCCAACCAGGACTTCTCGCACTATCGGGCACCAGTCCCAGCTGGGACAAGCTCTAAATTCCCGACCGGTCCCGGCATATGTGGTAGTGTAGTGCAAGGCGTAGTGTGTGTGTAAGGGAGAGGATAGGACAAGGGAGTGGAAGGAAAGATCGCGCACGGTCCGTGGCCCGTTTGTTAGGGTACTGCTCCGGCATTCGCCTGGTGTTGATCGGAGAAACCACGGAAAACTACTGATCAGAGTAGCCGACTGCTAGAATTCTCCTCCAGACAGCGACTGAATTCGACCAAGCTGGAAAGCTATTGTCGAAAATCCTGTCGCCGTCAGGACTCGAACCTAGGACCTCCCGGTCAGAGGCGCTGTAGTGACATCAGTTGATGTCACTGCAGCTACCGGTGGCACTTTCAGGATTTAGTAGAGCAGGCAGCATTGCCCGCTGAATGGCACCATTCGTAGCCGTTGAATTTGTTCGGGCGTGGTGGATAATCCGCCGTTCATTCCTTTTCATGGTGGATCCTGCATGTCGAATATGCATCCCTTCCTCTATCCATTGCCACCAACAATGTGCAATGGTGGTGTCGAGTCAGCCAGTGTGGCGCGCAGTACCGCAGCAAGATCACCTGCCTCCTCAACTCCATTATTCGGACCCTCTCCATCCGCTTTCGTGGCTCAGGGCACGGACCTACGTCACTGTAGTGTCTATCACCGGGGCCGACGAGGTGGCAGGTTTTTCGACACTAGCTTCATAGCTCGGCAGCTCTGATTGGAAGTTTTCCGTGGTTTCTCTGATCAACACCGGGCGAACTCCGGAGCAGTACAGTAACTAACTGGTCACGGACCACGCGCCATCTTTCCTTGCTCTTCCCTCTTTGTATACTCAACCCTTACTTTCACACACGCACATGCATTACATTACCATAAATGTCGGGAGACCAGTCGCGAGCTTAGAGCTTGTCCCGGCTGAGGCGGTGCCCCGCTGGTGCGAGATGCCTGGTTGGAGAAAACCCCGCTAGCCGACGTGCAGGAAAACAAATAAACTCAATACCTCTGACCGGAGGCGTGAACAGTCGAAAACAAAAAGGTCCAATTACATTTCAGGCCTCTTTTCATTAATTCTTTTTACTCAAGTAAGACATTTTAAGTAATAAATAAATAAAACATTCCAGATGCAAACGAAATTATAACAGTAATGATACAATTAATAAATATATCATATTGGAAGTTGAATCCTAAATCATGGATTTTCAGCTCCTTCCACAAATGTATTACAATACCCCAAATTATAAGGTTTAGAAGAGGGGAAAATCAGATATTACGCATATCCATGGAAATGCAATTTTTTATTAACGAAAACTACGGGACTCCTTTCCAAAAATTAACGGGGACAACGTCGTCCCTGTGCGCACGTCTATGCTTTGGACGGGTTAGAGTAAGGCCACGGCCGCATCTAGAGGCGGCCGTGGTAAGACCATGTTATTCGGCGGAAGCCAAGGAAAGGCGAAATGCGAAAATTAATAGTCAAGCGGCCAACGAAAGTGGAAAGGGCGCTGAATAAATTTTAAGCCAAGGAGAAGGCATCGTTGGGGGAAAATGTCCCATTCCAAGTTACCATTTATTGATTGCAGAGAAGTGTAGCGAAAACAAATTCACACGCAGATCTTCAGTGATTTACAAGTGATTTTATAAGTTCGCCGATAAGTTTCTTCGAAAAAGATTCCCATAACGGAAGGATAACTCATGTTTGCAGCGTCTATACTGATAAGCATTTTCAACACTTGAAATAATCACATGAGAACGAAAGCAATATTACAGCCATTTTAACCAATAGAGAAGTCCCAATTAGAAACGCAGAATGCATGCTTGGGAGTCTTCCTGGACTATTACAAATTTAAACAAAATATGTGAAAATTTAAATCTCAATTAGTTAATTACTTACCAGGGTAAACTTTAGCTGCAAAGCCTGTTCTGTTAACTGAATAGTCGGTTCTGAAAACAAACTTCATCATGTCATATGCTTCTATTGGAGGTTTTAAAGTTGCATTACTCTGGCATACTGTATCAAGAAGCTTCCAATCTCCAGATTGGTCTGAGGCTGAAAATATAATTGAAATACAAATTATAGTGATAAAAATATACTTTCAAGACGGAGAGATAATAGATTATGACAATATTAATCAAAAATTTCAATAACTTTACATTCAGGTTCTTCAATATTTCCTATAATGACTTGCTATGAGAGTTAATTTGTTATAAATAAAGTACTTTTCAAGGAAACTATTACTAAGTAGTACTTGAACAGATTTGCTTTGAAGTCTTTTTAATTGATAAAACTATCTTTTAAGTATTTTTTAAAAGTTAAACATTACGCTTTAAAACTACCTTCGATAGATTGATGTAGATGGCGAAATACATTCTGTGAAAAATTATATGAATCGAAAATCAATATTTTCATTGATTTGCAGAAAATCAGGAAAATAATAACAATTTGACTAGTTTAAAGAACCTTATTTTAAAGTAGTTACCTGAATGGACGCTAACATAATCCACTGTACATCTAGGATTTCTCTCTAAGTCCATTGCTGTAAACAGTATAACAGGATGATAGGACTGTGGGGCTTGTATAATCCATTCACATCTTAAACCATGCCTATACCCATATGGGTAGCCAGGGCTTGTTAATATGTATTCAGAGACAGAATTATTGGATGTGTGATTGCCTAGATATACCATTCCTCCACATGTTAAATCTGCAAAAATAATAAATAAATCATTATAATTAATTGTATACACTGAAGACATTAATTCACATATTAAAGTTCACATACTTCTATTTTATGTACATTATTATACAGCACAGAAATTTATTTAAGTTATTACTTCTAAGTGGAGTAGGTCTTGGAACAGGTGTTCGTTCCACTTGTAGCCATTCCAAAAAGAAGAGTGAACCGCGTCTTACACCCATTGCACTCATATAAATATACACCATATTTGAAGAAGAAATTAAAGGATCTGGTACCCTGGTGCCACATTTCTTCATTAATTCTGGTGCAGTGTCATCGTAACCATCGTATATCTACACAAAAAGTTGCTCAATCAGGTTCTATAATTTTATGATGAATTTAATTTTTTCACGAAATGTAAACCATCAACTTACAGCCAGGTACATGTCGCATGAATCACTGAAAGTTTCAATATAAAATTCCCTGAAAGTAATGCGAATTGCACTACCGACGGCAACGGTGATCCTCCAAGAATATTCACTTTCTTGAAGGTAAGGTCTTGGATAGAGAGGAGAAGCAATTTGCCCAGATTGTCCCTCAAGTTCATTTCCATGCACTAAAATTAAAATGTGTCTTTTTATAGCATTAATAGAATTTTCATATATACATATATACATATGGATGTATGAATATGTCCAATTCTCTAATTATTCAGAAACTCACTCAAACGGTAATCCGCAAGAAACCCTGGCGCCGTTCCTTCATTGTCGCTGTGGAATTTGATCCACAATGTTTGTGAAGCAGTAATATTTGATGGTAAGTCTTGACAGTATACACCAATTAAATTTCCTTCAGCACTATTTTCACGAACTTCTAAGTAGTCTTTGTTGCAATTATCACTTTGTTCCAATTCAAACGATCGAAAACCAACAGTTACACGGTTTCCTTGAATAAAAAAGACATTGAAATTTTGTAGCTTTTAAACATGATGAATTTATAAAATACAGAATTTATTAACATTATTAATTATTGCATAGAATTTACCTGGAGACGTCGATATAGTCCATACACATTCAGAATTAATAGAGTATGTATTTGGGTATTCAGGAGATGCAAATGCCCCATGTTCTGACGTGAAGTTGCCTCCACATGCTGTAACAGAATTATTATATTACAAAAGGTATTTACAACAGTTCACTTTGAAAAGAAGCATATAATTTTTCATTTGCACTTGTGAATAGTGTTTCAAAATGAATACGATGAAATCGAACAAAATGGTTAGGCAAGACACAGGTTTTCATAATTTTTAATATTGTACTGCAGCTTCCGGGTCAATGACCCCCATCTCCAGTTTCCCTGATCCTTGGTGCAAAGGCTAAGATGGCCCCTTGTTTTGCTTCTGGACATAAATGTAACTTCATTATCTGTGGACTTCTTCTAGAATTCAGTGGGAAATATAATTATTCAAATTATCGTTCTCCATGATGTTGCAGGAAGCATTATTCCTGGACGAAGGACACTATGAGGGATAAGAGCCAAAATGTATTGCTGATTTACCTTTGAAAATATATTTTATTACATTGGAGCGAATATTTTGTTAACAATCTTTGAAAAAAAAACGCTCATTTTCTTTCTGTATCCAAAATTCAAGTAGTATATGGCCTAGGGTAGGGATCACAGAATTTTGGAAACGTACACAGAATTCACTTCTTCCCATAGCACGTCACTCACAGTTTTTAACTATTTTTTACGTAAAAAATAAATTAATTAAAAAAATAAATAAATACAAAGAAAATCAGGAGGTTGTGATATTTGAGGCTGATCAGGAGGCATTGTGAGGAGGTTATAACTTCATTTCACCAAATGCCATAGTTTTGGGATGTTAAGTGTTAAGCATGTAGTAGTTGAGTATACGTACGTGTCTAGAATCTACATATTGTGTTCTTATTCTTTTCTTTTACACAATAAATTTTCTGATTACATCTATTAATACTATCAGCCATCTGCTCGGCAGCAGTGGTCGAGGCAACATCGTGTGCCCCGCTCAGTAGAGCCCCGCGGTCTGTGACTCGTTTACGTGTTTTCATCGAACTCAAGAAGTTTAAGTGTCAGTGTAAAGTGAGCAGTCTACTTCAGTGCATATAACTGTTCTGATTACGATCGACCTGTTTCTCATTGTGAATGGGGAACAGAAAATAAATGGCGGATGCCGAAGCCGCTACCCGAGGGCAGGCCTCTGACTACAGGAGCCAGCCCGTTGAAGGAAACCACACCGGCCGTCCAAGTTACAACAGAGTCGTTCTCAATGCCATGTACCCGGAGAAGGAACAAGGTATTATAATTGAAGGCAAAGACCACAGCACACCCCTCGAAAGCTTTAGCATCGATTGTTCCGCCTAGTCACATCACGTATGCTTCAAAATTTCAAATAACAGGCTGTGTGTATTGAGCAGTAAGCAGTTAGTGGACGAATTAACAGAGAAGCACAAGACTATTAATATTGAGGGCTCCTCCCAAAATATTCGGTCTCTTGTGAGTAGACAGAAACGTATCGTTATTTCAAATGTTTACCCTATGATTCCTAATGCAGTAATTGAAGATGAACTAGATAAATTAAAAGTGATACGCAGCTCTCAAGTGTCGTTTCCTCAGAGCTGCTTTGGTAAAGAACAGTTCACTCATATCTTAAGTTTTGAGACAGGTGTTCGTTCCGGAAGAGTCAGTAAATTTGATACCTGTAGCCATACTTATCACGTACAAAGGAGAAAGAAACTGGATTTTACATGTCAAGTGGTATTGTAACCGCTTGTCATCGGCTACACTCATGACAAAAGAAATATTGAAGTGACAATACCCGACATCTTGCCCTACAAATAGTTCCTAGAGAAGTGAAGAGATGGAAGTTACCTAGAACAAATTTCTGAACGTACTTTCGCCCTAGCCAATCAGAACTTGTAGAAATGCGAATGTGGCATGAGGCTTGACTTCCGACGAGATTGTTTTTCTTTCCGATCGAGACGCTGAAGTGATTAGATGGGTACTATTCTACCACAACCGACGAGGGGATTAATGGAAATACCAGAAAATGAAGCTTTATTAAAAGATAATTGTCTAAGTATTTTTCATGGATTAAATTACCGTGATATGTCAAGATTACGTAAATCTGATAGGAATATTAAATTATAATGCAACGAACAAGAACAGTGGTAGGATCAAAATGAATTTATAAACCACGTTGCTGTTTTCGTTGCTGAATATAGAAGAGATTTTCGTAACATAGACGTTTCTGTTTTTGTTACAGTTAGCTTTCAGTTTTAGTTTTGAGCAGTTACTTATCTCTACTTTTTATTCTATTTCATTTTATTTATGGGGATTTTCATTTCGAAAATTCTATTGAGAATTTTGATAATTCCGAAAAGCATAGTTTATTCAACAACTGGCTTTAATTTTCACTAAAACAGTTATAATTTGGAGTTTTTGGACTCGCATTCTAACGCGACCATCACCTTCGTGTAAGCTGTGGTTTAACTGGGCTGTACAACGAGGAGAAGGCGTACGGAAATACTCCGATTCCATCGCGGTAGGCAGCGCACGAACCGTCGCAGGACAACGACGACCTTGGGGCGTGAACGTCGCTCGACAGCCGTCTACTCAGCGCGGGACCAGCTTGGAGAATTCGCCGGTCGTGAGTCACAGAAAAGGTGAAAGAATATTTACTAAATTGCAGCTTGGAAAACTTTCAAGATAGAATTATGATTGCACAAATTAAAACGCTGTAATCTCGAGCTTCCTCAGTAACAGACATTGATCGGACAAGTTTTACTAAATATTGGGTCTTGATAACCAGTAAATTTATTTTGCAGTCGTAAGAGAAATCAGATCTAATAATTTTATGTTTATTGATAAAAGTCGTCCTTGTGTATACTTTTATCTAAATCTATAAGTTACAATTGACTTGATGTTATTTGAAATCATTTAAGAGGAAATTGTCTATGTAAAAAGGTTTGAACATGAATGAAAGCTGTTAAATTGTTTCTGGTAAAACGTTATTTCATGAACAGTCAAGAGACTTTGTAAATGAATTTGCACTGCGAGGTCACGCAGAAGCTGAATATTAAGTGTAAATATTGAGTGTAGAATTATTTAAGATTGAAAAGGTATTAGTGAATTTTGGTATATTGTTTGTATGTATTTTTTACAGGATGGTTATTTAAATTGTGAATTGTAGCTCTATTAAGAGATAATGTGTTTTGAGAAGTGTACATATGTATTTACTGTTTGTTTCGTGTAAATGTAGACTGAGTCACTATTATTCTACAGAAAACTGCAGTTTGTGTAGGAGTTAGCTACCATTGTAAATAATCAAAAGGAAAAGTAATCACGTAGGAGAATATGTGAACGTGAGTGTAATGAAGGATCATATTGAAAGAATATATGTTAATGGTTCTTTAAAACTATGAAATTGTGTTTGTTTGTTAAATGAAGATTAGTTAGCAAAGACGAACCCATCACCGATAGGGAATTCATCCATAATTTGAGGTCTTCCCAGGTCGCAGTGGACGGTGTAATCACACGTCACAAAACAAGTAAATAACAGATTTACTTCTGTAATTCGGCGTACTACGAAATAGTTAGGTAGATACGTGACGGTTACAGTATCAATAAGTACTTTCACTGCAAGGAAGAAGGTCATATTGCCAAAATGTAAAAATGTAGGAGACATTAACCTCAACCAACTGAAGACATAATTGATAACAATGTAGCCGTTGATAATGAACAAAGATAAGGTCTTAGTTACCAAAAATTTCCACTTGACCAAGGCAAGCCTGTTAAGAGGGCTTTATCTCAGATCACAAGTATTCCCAGCAACAATTCAAGCGAAGTTCAGGAAGAACAATTCAACCGTTCCCAAGGAAAAATTAACGGTGCGGCAAAACAAACTAAGAAAAAGAAAAGGAAGGTATCCAAGGAGAACACCATTAGTAGCGTCTGCAATAAGAAAAGCATAGTGGAGCAACTAGCCCCAGCGAAAGAAAGAATTGATCCAACAATGTACTAACGTATGAACAACTAAAAGACTTTCTGGAAAATACTTATGGCGTAAGTAACCCCCTTCAAATATCTCTTTGTTACACCAAAGAGACAGGCAGGCTAATTGAAATGCTTAAAGAAATATATCCATTACTGTCTGATAGAGGAATAAAATCAAGATTTACGAGAATTATGAAGAAGCTGAAGGACCCAGTCCTCTCAGATTCCTCAAAAGAATCGTCTGACAACACGAATTTATGAAGCGAAGATCTTCAAATATGAAGATAAGAATTTTACAATGGAATGTGAACGTTTTTCTTACTGATATGAATTTCTTCAGAAGATCCTCAAAGACGAAAATTATGATATACTGTGCATCCAAGAAACCAATTTCAAAAATAAGTACCATTTTAGTATAAAAGGTTATCAATGTTTCTATAAAAACAGAGTGATATGTGGAAATGCCAGTGGCGTGAGTTAAGATCTATGTTCGTACATTGATCATGTAGTGAACGCGCTATTATGGTGACCTAGAAGTATGTGTAACATGGCTATATATTGGAGGTAGTATTTTTAATCTGTGTAACGTATACATTCCTAATGCGTTTCAGCTAGAATCTCACCACCTAGACAACTTATATGCACAAATATCTGGCCCGGTACTGATAGTCGGTGATTTTAACAGTCACAACTTGATTTGGGGATCAAGAAGAACAGATCGAAGAGGGAAAATTGTTGGTGAATTTGCGAACAATGAAGATCTTATAGTCTTGAACGATTGCAGAAAATCTACATACTTCAATGCGGGTAGCGGGAACTCATCTTGCATCGACCTAAGCATCTGCACTCCAACTTTGGCGAGATATCTAAAATGGAACGTAATGGAGGACCTTCACAACAGTGATCATTATCCTATAGCATTGTCATATGAGAATTCGATTATTCCTGAGGACATCTATATGCCCAGATGGATATTTAAAAAGGCCAACTGGAAGTCGTACCAAGACATCATTGCGAGCAAAGTTCAGAACCTTAAGAAATTGAACATCGACGATTCAGTGCAAATAAACGATATTCTGGAGCAACTTTACAGGACCTTATACCGTCGATACAGCGGAAGTGACTATACCCAAAACAAAAAATACTAAAAGTAAAAAGAAACTACCTTGGTGGACAAAGGAATGTGAAGAAGCGGTTATGAATTACAAGCACTGGTTTAATGTTTTTAAGAAACATAACACAAATGAAAATCAATTCACGTTTAAATCAGCACGAGCCAGGGCAAGAAGAATCATAAAACAATCTAAGAGGAGCTGCTGGAAGGAATATATATCATCCTTAAACAGTGTTGAACTACACAGAGGCTTGAAGAAAATAAATGCTAACATGGAAAATTCAGAACAAATTACCCGAAGTCTATGTATACGCTGGTGACGGACAATTCATTCAGGACCCGTTGCGATATTGCAAATAGCTTTGGAAAGTTTTTCGCCTCCAATTCTAGTGAGACAAACCTTGCGAATAGCTTCACGAAACATAAAGAAGAAACTGAGAGATCTCTTCTAAATCTGGAAGTAGAAGAAGATGAAATAGATGATTCCATACAACTGAATGTAACGTATTACGCTCCGAGAACTTAAGGTCAATATACGTCAACTAAAAGACACCAGCGCCGGTCCCGACGGAATACCTAACATATTTATCCGGATGCTCCCTGAAGAAGCTATCAGTGTTCTTTTAGACATTTACAATTATCTATATTTAAACAATGTCTTCCCCACAAAATGGTCAAAAGAAAGTTATTGTTCCAATTCACAAGCCTGGTAAGGACAAATTTTTAGTAGACAGCTACAGGCCTATTGCCCTAACGTGTTGCCTGTGTAATTACTTGGAGAAGGTAGTGAACCACAGACTAAATGGTACCTAGAAAACATCAGCCAATATCGCCCTCACCAAAGTGGTTTTCGCAAGAACCGATCTGCCTTAGACAGCATTGCAATAATTGAGAACGCTATCTACAATGGATTCGCCAATAACATGTTCACAGTGGTACTAAGCCTCGACATTGAAAAGGCATATGAGATGGTTTGGCGACGGCGTGTTATGGACATAATAACGAAACATGGAATTAAAGGCAACATAGCTAAGTTCGTGCATAACTTTATTAAAGAACGTTATATTAATGTCAGAGTAAGAGGAGCCTTATCAGAGATATATGCTGACAAATGAGGCTGCAGGGGCTCTGTGCTTAGTGTCACCTGGTTTTTGTTGAATGAACTTCAGGCCAAAATCAAACCACCCGCGCTAGTAAGCATGTACGCGGATGACTCTAATATATGCATCACTACTAAAAATCTACCCTCCATAGCAGTTATAGCGCAAAAAACTGTGACACCATCCTGAATTCTCCAAATTGGTCTAAAATTTCCAAGACGAAATCCATTCATTATTTTCCAGGAAACGATCCACTGAGAAGACTCTCTATCCCTGAATATCGGTGAACATAAGATAAAACAATGTAAAACCTTAAAAGTCTTAGGCCTGACACTTGACGAAAGGCTATCCTGGATACCTCATATTAAAACCCTGAAAGTGGAATGCACCAAAAGGCTAAACTTGATGAAAATCGTAAGCCACTCAGCGTGGGGGGCCGATTATACAGTGCTTAGAAGAACATATCAGGCATTAATCAGGAATAAAATGAATTATGGCAGCATATTCTATGATTCTGCAAATAAGAATATTAAAAGAATACTCGACCTCTTTCACAACACTGGTGCCAGCTTCTATATGCGGTATATAGAACAAGTCCGGTGATAAGCATGTTACAGGAAGCTAATTTACTAAATTCTGATAAAAGAAGAAGAAATCAATTGTAGGATATATAATCAAAGTTCAGCTAACTGCAGCAACTCCTAAGGAACCAAATTTACTAGCTTACATACAGAAATAGAAGCAATTATGCTTCAAAAAGAAACAACCAAAACCAATTACTGTACGGGCTATACAAATACTAAGCACAATATCAGAAACCATTCCCCCTCTTAAACCTATCAGTATCACTGACTATGCACCATGGACTATGCAGGACGAGATAAGAGCCAGAATAGGAGAAGAAATAGTCAAATATGAGAACTACAACAAAATATACACAGATGGCTCGAAGAGTAGCAACTTGCTGGGATGGGCCGCTGTATCGTCAACAAGAGTAATCTCAAGCAAACTGCCCGACAAGTACTCAGTTTTGTCCAGCGAGTCAACGCCATCATCACAGCACTAGACTACATTCTAGAAGATAGTGAACGCAAATTTTGATAGTGACAGACTCAAATTGGCTCTGTCGACTATTGGAAAATGTCTTTATTCAGGAAACTCGCCATTTTAGACATTGCTAGTAAGATAAGAAACTTGAACTTTAAAGGTAAAGATATAGTTTTGGATGATCCTGCCCATGTGGGTATCAAGGAGACGAGCTGGCAGACAGATCCGCAAAAGAGGTCACAACTTACGAAAGAAGTAACCTTCCCATAATACCACAGGACTATCATGCCAACATCAAGAGAAAATTACAAATAATTGGATGACAGAATGGAATAACAACGCCCGATGCAAATTACGCATATGGGAATACGATGATTATAATCCAGCCACATTCTCGCAGAGCTGACTAGGTTGTGCTAACTAGATGCAGAATAGGTCACATCAAGCTCACTCAGGCCCATCTGATCACAGGGAAAACGACTGTTATGTTTAATGTGTGCAATGTTTCTTTGTGTATTAACCATCCATTTCTGTGCCCCAGGTTAGAGGATGAGCGGACGAGACATGGTGTTACGAACAACATGTCAAGTGCAAAGGACAGAGAACAATGCAGTCGGTTTATCAATATTTGAAAAGCATAAATTAGTACGTTGATTTATAAGACAAATGTATAAACTTTAATAATATGATACAAATGTTCCTATAAAATGCTTAACTTCTCATGTACAAAAATATTAATGTGATTGCGGGTAGATGTCGCAGTTGCAGTTGCAGTTGATGATAAAATAAAATAAAATAAAATAAAATAAAATAAAATAAAATAAAATAAAATAAAATAAAAAAATACTATCAGCACTATTTTCCTACTGAATTAGTATGAAAGTAAGTTGTATCTGACGTTCTGCCATGAAAACTAATGCCCACTAAACGAGAATAAGAGTACAGCTCGCTGTATTTACTATTTTTCTCCTCCACAGTTATTTAATTGTATTGCTTCTTCCTTGCCTATTGAGTAAGGCTTACTGAAGTAACTTTATGGAATAGAATAAAGCCCCTTCAAAACTTAGAAAAGCCATGTAAACAACATCGTATTCAAATTAATTGTGGAGATGCAACTAATTAATGTAGATGCACACCTTTATTCTTAGGATATATCAATGATGTTCTCACTATTTTCTTTTGATTTATCTCCAGTTTTCCCCCTCTGTTAGCTCTTCAGACGAAATCTATTTCAGGTAAGTCTTAAAACTGATTCTGGCAATATGGTATTGCATACATTGACGGGAAGCATTGTTTCTGTTGTACCTTCATATCTGTTCTGCATTGAACAAACCCTCGTATTTTATAAGTTCGTTGCTAGGAAATGGGCCCGAGATACGATAAAAACATACCTCCTTGAATGACTGAATATGAAGCACTAAAATATCCATGGTGGACTCCGTACATGGACACCAAATGCAAAAGAATTGCCGATCCCTGACTTCTAAAAGGAGGCGGTGATACAGAGCCACAGAATGGCCCCAAAGGATTTGAGCTTTTATCTTCTCCATCAAACACTTCTAAATAACTATATTCGCAGACATCGCCAAAATTTTCATATGTTGGACTCAGGTCCATATGCGTAATTGTTAATAATACTCGATCCTCTGAAAAGGGATTTTTTAAATACAATATAATGAGTATAAAATTGTTATTTTCATTAAATTATTCATAATCACAAAAACAAATATATAATTATTGTGTGAAAACAATATTGTAAAATTTCATATTTTATCATGCTAAAGAAATCATGCGTTTTCATACGTGGTTGTGCTCCAATTATTACCCAAGAACAGTTTAGATTTTCTGTATTAGCATTGATGGCATTGATAGTGATATTGTCCCATAATCTTCAGTAACTATTCGAGCACCACAGGCCTAGAAATGAGGAAAATAAAAATCATTTATAATTTAAGATGTAAAATCAGACAAATAATGATTTGATAAGTTATGTAAACGTCAAGATATTAAAACGCATTAAAGAAACATTACATGAGATTTTATAATATTCAAACTAAGAAAAACCTTGAAAAGACAATATTTATTGTTTTCGTAAAAATTCTTTTTACTTACACCATGATCATCATCCGTCCCTCATTCGTTTGTCCGCGTGCCTGTGTGTCTACCCGTCCGTCTGTTCGGGTAGGCAGAGAGCCAGAAGGCCAGAGGGCCAGACGGCCGGAGGGTCAGACGGGCAGAGGGCCAGACAGGCGGAGAGACAAATGGGCGGAGGTACAGAGGGAGAGAAGAGCAGAGGAGGGGGCGGACGGGCGGTCGTTGGGACGGGCGGTCGTTGGGACGGGCGGTCGTTGGGACGGGCGGTCGTTGGGACGGGCGGTCGTTGGGACGGGCGGTCGTTGGGACGGGCGGTCGTTGACGGGCGGTCGTTGGACGGGCGGTCGTTGGGACGGGCGGTCGTTGGGACGGGCGGTCGTTGACGGCGGTCGTTGGGACGGGCGGTCGTTGGGACGGGGCGGTCGTTGGGACGGGCGGTCGTTGGGACGGGTGGTCGTTGACGGCGGTCGTTGGGACGGGCATGTTGGACGGGCGGTCGTTGGACGGGCGGTCGTTGGGACGGGCGGTCGTTGGGACGGGCGGTCGTTGGGACGGGCGGTCGTTGGGACGGGCGGTCGTTGGGACGGGCGGTCGTTGGGACGGGCGGTCGTTGGGACGGGCGGTCGTTGGGACGGGATGGGCAGTCGTTGAGACGGGCAATCGTTTGTGACGGGCGGGCGGATGTTATTCAAACATTTCGTACGGCTAGTGCTAATTGCACGGTTTAGAATGATATAAAATTAATTTTGTTGTATTCCTTTGTTTTATCAAAAATACACAGAAGTAATTATTCTGAAATATATCTCTCACTGTTAATATGAAGATTTCCAGCAATATGTATACATTATTGTATTTGTTAGTGAAAGTGCTTCACATGACTTCAAATGACTCGACACCACAAAAGATTCCTCTAAAAACGAGCTTCAAATTCCGCATTTACACTAGAGCTTAAACGATTTTTCTTAAAAACGGCTCCAAATGTTTCAACGAAAATGTTCATGAAGGACGATATTTTCCTCTTCTTTAATATTTTTAAAGTAATATTTCAAATCTACCATTAGGAAACCGAAAAATTTCAAAAATGTATTTTGGGCGGTGATAGCAGCTGGTAAGAATATCTGCCAAGTCCAAAAAGCTAGCCCAGGCCAAAGAAATTAGAAAACTTGACTACGAGAAAGTGTGCCATTCTGTAGCACCACTATTCTTTACAACCTCTGAAGAATTTTTTATTTGGTTGAAATTAGACTTTAAATTGTTAAAAATCATGCCGTTGTTTTGTTTTATTGAGACTACCTTTTGGCCACTTTTTGAGATTTGACTTGTTCGTCAAGTAAGCTCTTCTACTTTTCAACTGTGATTTTAGGGGTCTTTGGTAGCGAAAAACATTATTTGCAGTTATGATTAGTCATTAATTAGTTGGAAACTAAGCGATAATTATTTACCGGTTTTTTAAGTATTTGATCAATAATAGGATTGGGTATTAATCCCATAAAACATTCTCACATTTAATTTTTCTCAAGATCTCTTACAGGTCAACATTTTGAATTTGTGGTTGAAATTAATTTTTAAGAACCTCGATATTATGGAATAAAAAGAAAATGACAAATGAAGCGGTGTTACAACTTCACAGTCATCCAGCGAGCCTCGTTTACTGCGCCGCCGTGTCGGCCAATTTGCAGGTAGGATGCCCCTCAACGGCTATAATGAAACTGGATCTACACGAATTTCCTATTTCTTTCAACAGCAATTCTCCTAAAAGTGAAAAACACTGCAATTGAATATACGTGTTGAGTTCTACTCTATCAGCTTGTAAGGTCGCATAAAACCCCTAGAGTGGGACGCGTCGAAAGTGGTGTCTTAGAATTACAGACTTAAGAGGAGTTTTTGTGTGTTTCGATAAGAGAGTAATTTAAGCAACTTGCCCAGTTAGTACATATTGCTAATAACTTTCGAAAGTATTTATTTTAATAAATAATAATTGTTGACTAAATGGCAGTGTATTTTGAAAGTTATAAAACAATAAAATGAAATATAAAGAAGACAAATTACGCTTTTGCTTTAAACATACCTCCGATTATTATTGTACGATTATTCGTATGATCAAGACAAATCTAAACATTAATTTTGTGACCCAATACTTCACTTCCCTTGCGATATAAAAAGAATTATTATTCACATACGTAAATGTATTGGCAAATAAAAGTATCCAAAGTTTTTTATGACAATCATTTATTTAAGCAATTGCACAACGTTTCGTAACTAGTTTTGTTACTACATATTCATACGCCTCACTACATATTCATACGCCTATTGGTGTCATTCATTCCTTGGAAATGGAGTGTCTGTCGTCAACTGTTAGTTATCTGATATCACCTGTAGTGAGTGTGAGTTGATTTCGTAATGTTTCCTCGATTGTTCTACTGCAGAGGTAATTCAATGGGATAGCAGTTCCCTCACTAAGGTGAGTGTCTATTTGGTATTGTACTGATTTTGTTTTGTTGTGTTGTTTTGTATAAAAATTATAAGTTTAAAAGGATCTCCTTTGTAGTAGATATGTTTGATTTTGAGAAAATTTTACTCAATAGACTTTTACTTTTGAGGATACTGTAGTGTTTATAAACTATACTAGTAATTACATCTAATTGCTATGTAGAATAAAATTGGTTTCTGTGTCCCATTATTTTAGTACCTGATGATGTAACAAGGCTAGTTACGAAACGTTGTGCAATTGCTGAAATAAATGATTGTCATAAAAAACTTTGGATACTTTTATTTGCAAACATATATTGACAATCAAGAAGAAATATTGATTTAGTAAATGTATTTGCTCCTGCCTAGCTCTATTTCTCTCTTTAATTGCTACCAAAATTTTCTGTACTGTAAGTGCATATCATTTTTCTTGAGAAAATTTACAATAGGGTTCGACAGAGCCATATTAAATAGGAAAGTTCAGGATGTGAATTACTTGAAAAGGTTCTCAGAAATATTCTTAATTTTAAATTCTTCCTCGAAGTAGTAACATTGACCTCTTTTTCTTGAAAATTCGTGATTATTGAACATTCTTGTTCATTACAAATAATACACATGGGCTTCCTCGCTCTCGAATTTATTATTATATTGCAATTTTACCATCGCCCTCCTTCCCCATTCCCCTCCCTCCTCGCCCCATTTCCCTCGCAAAAATTGGCCGGCAAAATTCTATCTTCCCAACCGCGCCGACAAACTTGGATACCCCGCGGCCAGGGGGAGGGCAGGGGGAGGAACGCGTTGACCAATCGCTAGCAGGTAGAACCACAGTTGTCTTTGTTTGGTTAAACATCCCAAGGGGTAGAAAGCACGCTGTTCCAGGGGGAGGGGGCTAGTTCGCTTACGTACGAGGTGGAAATATCGTCAAATTTCCCTGACGAAGGGGAGATTTTGCCTGCGCGTACGCCACGACAAAAAATATTTCTGAGCGGGGTTTTCCGTCCACAATTACTGTCAATAGACTAGTAAATATTTAGCATTTTAGCAACAATTTTTCTAACTTTTAGCAATCGATTTGTAACTCTTGTCAAACTGCTATTTTGATATGTTCATTTCAGGCATAATTTGTGAACCCTTCCCGGTCGTTCTAACACATATTTCGAATTTGTTTATAAAATTATAAATTGTTAAATAGCACTCATGATTTTCTGCCTGAGACATCGGGAGACTCTCCCTTCTTTAGATTTGTAAAAGTTGGAAATTGTTTATAAATTTGCAAATGTTTCAAATTTTTTATTGCCTCATCTGAATGTCATTCATTTTTTTATGCGTTGCGATTCCGTGTGGAGGACCTGGGTTCTACGCGTTGAGGCCCTCTCATTTCAACGATGCTCAACGATTTTTGTTTGTCAAAAATGAGGTAAAATGGAATAAAAATAGCTAGTATGGAAGCATTTTGGTACGAAATTTGTGAAAAAGAGGGAGAAATGAAAGAGAGAGGGCGTTGAGAAAATCTGGTCCGAAAGCCCCCTTTTATATACTACTTTCAAGGAGTATTACGCCCAAACGATTGTTTCTGCTTTTCTATGAAAGGGATGTTGAGCAACCGAATAGCTGTATTATTAATTTTTTTAGACTCCTGTCAAAACCGAGAATCAGGAACTATGTGTACACTTGTTTAACCATTACCATTAAAAAATAGGGAAACATACTATTAGCAGTTTGCTGTAAACTGCTTTGGATTGGATGAATGGAGTGTAGGTTTTTAAATACTGAAATATTCAATTTTGCATGTTGAAAAATCACATGAGTAGAATCACACATCACAAAATACTACTTCATTTACACAAGTATAGAAATTTCTAAATGAACGTATATAAACTTTATGTTAATATTTTCATTCAATTTATCATTCAATATTTTAGGATCATCTTTCTAAAACTGTTAATTTGATGTTTTAGGCTATAATATACTAAGAATGCGAGTACACGTGAAATTGCCTTTATTCTCTCTTCCCCTAGATTAGAAAGTGCATGCAAACACATTTTTGTTACAAAATTAAAGATCACTAGCGAACCTCGTAAGTATCAATGCGAATTTTAAAATATTTGTTCTTGATAAATTCAGTAAAACTGCACATTTTTTAAATTCTAACGTGGTCCATTAGAAATTACCAGAGAACTCTCCATTGCAATGTGAATATAATTTCGGCACCCCATTACATATGAAAAGAATCGCCAAGGTTAAACTACTCCTATCTGATATTATTATATTCATCCAAATGAAATTTCATACAAATATATTTGTTACATTGTTAATACATATTTTTAAACAATATTAATAGTTATATTTAAAACATTTTATAGATTGAAGGAACATTTCAATGGAAATTTCGTGGAATTCAAATTTGACCTACTCGTCGGCTAGTGGGTTTCCCGAACCAGACTCTACCGAGGCACTGCCCAGTCAGACAAGCTCGAAGCTCCCGACCGGTCTCCCGGAATATGTGGTAGTGTGGTGCATGTTAGTGTGTGTGTGTGTGTGTGTGTGTGTGTGTGTGTGTGTAAGGGGAGAGGATAGGACACGGAAGAGGAAGGACAGATCGCGCGCAGTCCGTGGCCCCTTTTGGTAGGGTACTGCTCCGGCATTCGCCTGGCGTTGATCGGAGAATCCACGGAAAACTACCTATCAGAGCAGCCGGCCGCTAGAATTCCAGACAGCAGCTGAATTCGACCTAGCTGAAAAGCTAGTGTCGAAAATCCTGCCGCCGTCAGGACTCGAACCTAGGACCTTCCGGTTAGAGGCGCTGCAGTGACATCAGTTGATGCACTGAGCTACCGCTACCGGTTTTGCATACATTCTTCTTCATTTTTAATTAACTGAGGTGTTTCTATTTGTGAAATGTTTCTGTATATATTTTGGAACTGAAACCTAATCAGTCTGCAATAACAAATTTATGGAATTTGAGTTTTTTTTTTGTTTCTTATGAAGTGACAAAGTTAAATCGATACAAAATAGGCAACAAACATGCCTGTATCAATGAAATAGTCTCCTGTTTGTACTCATTGTGCCCAGTGCTGCCATCAAAACCTCTCTTGTTCACCAAACTTGAGCTGGTCGCTGAAAGATTTTTGGTGCGCGAAATTATTCGAAAAGCAGTATGGTCGAGTATACTGCAGATTTACTTGGGTGACAGTTCTGTAAAGTGAAGTGTACTAACATCGTTTATTAGCAGCCCCTACTTTGTTATGTGTGGAGGACAGTAAGTTTCCCCTTTCCTTGAACCAATCTCGGGCAACCTGGAATTGGTGTTTACTGAGCAGCGCGTTGACCATTACATATAACGTTTCATAAGCAGTAGCAGACTGAATTGAACCTCTGTTCTTTGACTATCCCACGCACCTTATTTTCGAGTTCCAGGTTAGAATTCTCAAAGCTCTTCATCAGCCAAGCTTTGCCCTTTGCCCCTTCGATGCGCAGACGCATATTGACTAATGACACGACCAATGACCAGCGACGCGCCTGAAACACGAAAAAATCAATCAATCAATCAATTATAATAGTAAGATAAACTTGATCAGTATGTATAGTAAGATAAACTTTATTTAGGTGGGTAAACTTTGATTGACCATTCACTTTGATTGTCTGAAGTCAAACTTGACGAAACTGAGATTCAGTATCGTAACAAGAGTATTATGATACAAATATCCAGTGCTTTATTTTAAAATTTTAGGTGCTGGAACGCTCCTCAAATTAATTATTATATAATAAAACTTAATACTTATTCTCGACGTAACGGAACGGCGTTCCGTCGCGATCCGCAGAAATCAAGCCCTGCATATATCTATGCTTCATTAATACCAAAATATAATTTGCATACGCAAGTAATTAGAACAAACTCACGGTATAAGAACTGTCAGCATAAGTACTGTCAGATGTCGTCTTTGCAGGACGATGAGTCAAATTTCAACAAAATAAATAGTTCACTTCAATTTTGACAAATTGCGTCTAGATTTCTAGGATATTCAAATCAACATTACATTACAATATTCAATTGGTTATCAATTTCGACTTAAGAGCCTTGTTTGATAATTCTCCAATTCGTCTTGTAATAAATTGAATCAACGTTTATTGATAATTTTACTTTTAAAATTTCATAATTGCATGTTTAAATATATTACGTGCAATTACATATTTATTAAACAAGGAGGCATTGTATCAAGCAAGAAACAATATCTTTTATTTGATCATTAAACTTCATCAATCACTCACAATTACTTTAATTTTGACTGCTTGTCAGTTTTTGTTTTAATCTCAGACCTCCGATGAAAAATTTTGAATCAAATAACATCTTATATATTTCAATGTTAAAATAATGCTACTATATATTGTAATGATCTGTGGACTAGCTCCAAGAATGCATAAAATTTTTATGAAGGAGGAATTAAAAAATGAAAGAAACAATAGAAACAGCCCCGCGTAATCATAATTATAGGAAAGACAGAAAGCTAAGGGGGAAAAGGTGGATGAACGATGAAGAAAATTTTAAAATTGAAACTTTTTAAAGCAAAACCACTTTTTTCGAGCCACGTTCCGTAAATATTATAAGGTATAAATTGATGCAAATGACGAAGATGAAGATGAACTCATTGTTGTACTCGGGAAATATATAAAAGACGATTTTTGTTGAATATCCAGTGAATGCCTGGGTGGATTTTGGCCAAACTTACAGAAATTATGGGGAAAAATATTTGGATCGGGGCCCAAAATTGTTACGGTGCGGGGAATTTATAAGAGCAAGATGCCCGAAACAGCGAAATGTAAGAGTTTTTAACATTTATTATGTGATGGGCATATTTAAAAAAGAAGTCACTTGGATTGTGGGACCAACAAGGGAACTGGGTTCGACAGAATGAGTTCGATCTGAGGAGATCGCACGCGTTTTTATGTTGTGTTTAGTTTTGAGAAATTTGGAAGTGTGTAAAACGTTATTAAGCTATTTTGGCTGCATAGAAACAATTGTTTAGACTGAGTGCCTCGAAAATTTTTTTAAAATTCATTTAGAAATTCACGAAAAAATCTGCATAGACAATATTTACGCAAATTAGGTGTCAGGAAATAGGAGCGTCGCGAAAGATATATATATCGCGAGATATGAAATAACATTCGGGGAAGACGCGTTTAAGACAAAAACAATAATTGTGGATGCATTGGCAGCTTTAAACGGAGGAGGATCGAGGATCGAGGATCTGGTGGCAGCTGAACAGGGAACCGCGTGCGTGAATAATGCACGTGACAACTACCAGCGACGGGCGCTGACGGAAGGTGACATCGCTGCAGAAAGGAAGTGGCACGAATTGTGCGATAACTGTATTTTTTGTTTGTTTACGCTCCATTCAAAAGGTTCTGTCGAAGACCAAGTTATGCTATTAGGCTAGGATAATAAGGAAGGTCACGACAGAATGCGCATTCTGATGGATGGATGAGACTTTTCTTTGTATTGTATTTCAGTGTGTATGTTTATATGTTTTTCTTCCTGGGTTTTTATATATTTGTTTTTATTTTTTGTAAGTCAGGTGGCAGATTTTTGTTAACGAAAGGATATCAGCAAGAAAAATCCAAATTAAA
Organism: Teleogryllus oceanicus; assembly: GCA_964035755.1. Classification (NCBI taxonomy): domain Eukaryota; kingdom Metazoa; phylum Arthropoda; class Insecta; order Orthoptera; family Gryllidae; genus Teleogryllus; species Teleogryllus oceanicus. The sequence goes on along the minus strand of CAXIVR010000002.1, from coordinate 182,312,650 downwards.
ATGCATGACATCCCAAAGGCTCATAATTGCGTGATTCCATGTCTTTTTATTCTGTGTGGTATGAATGTTGACCCAGACACGAACAAAGCGGACCCTTACTTCAACTCCGTATGGAGTGAGCGCGCGAACTACGACACGGAAATAGATAAAAAGTACGAGCTAACAGAGGTACGGGCAATTGATAATGTAACCCGCAATTATAATTTAGGGCTAGGGCGGGGCAAGATAGTGCGCGTGACGATGAAAAGATTACAAATCGTGGGAGATTTTGTAAGAGAATATTACAGTGGCGCACTAACGTGGCCATCGTATTTGATTAAAGTAGTATAGATCTTACATTGGCGCCGCGACGTGAGGCGTCGGTACCAAAGGAGGTGGAAAAATATAATTACATTGGGCGCCCAACGTGGGCGTGGTGATTTAAAGAGATTAAAGGGATTATATATATTACTTACAATATCGACTTTAAATTTATAAATTCAATCTACACAAACTACTTTTGTAACTTTATATCATAATTTAGTAACATCGCACACCTACGCTAACACGTCGGTTCGTCCTAGCATCAAACCATTCTCCCGTTCACCACTCGCTCGCCTTCAACTATCTACTCTGCCAGAAGATTCAAAGTGTTTGTTGTCTCACTTTCTGCGCAGCTCAATCACTGTCCTCCTCTTGCATTTCATTTGGTTTTATGTCTCACTAATATATTGATTCTATTCAATTTCTAATTAGATTTTACATTTTTACTTCTTCTTACACGGAAATAACTCACACTTTGCTAAAATCTAGTTCATTATTTTACTACTCTCGTAGTTGTCCCTACGCGTGGTTTTATTTATTTTATTGACCACAACTAATTCCGCTGGCCCATTCCTGGTTCCTTTTCTTTATTGTCATTCTTGTTGTAAAAAATAAATATTTTACATATTTTGTAGGCTTTGTTGAGATTTTCATAAATGGCTAATCTCAATTTTAAAACTCACTGTTGTGTAGTTTGCAGAAAGCCTGGGCCATTCTGTGACCCATCAGCTTTCATTCTCAAAACCATTGTATTTCCCGTTGATCTATATGATGTAATATTGGAAGAACATTTCCACATGTGGCAATTTCAGGACTATCAGTGGAGTTTCATCAAATAACTGAAACAAAATGTAAATAGTAATGCTGTAATTAATATCTTTCAATTTATAACTATCAAAGATATCTCAATTAATGAAACTTTTCAAACGAAAATCTTATAGATATTTGAATCAATAAATTCTATTTATTTCACTATTTACAAAACTAAATACCTTCACGTAATCATATGTGCAATTAGTACTCAATTCCAAATCAAAGTAATGAATGATAATTGTACAACGTGGGTTTCTACTTCTATGTACCATATGCAATCATCATGAGGATCTAATTATTGAAATTATGGGGAAAGAATATATCCACTTGAGCCACAAAGTAACCTCCGCAAACTACAAAAGAAGAACAAATTATTGTACAACTTGTATATAATTCGTTAATACATTATGAATAATGGTGTATAAGTGTACACATTAGGTGAATGTAACAAAATATTAAGTATGTTATCCACACATATTAACATTCATAATTGCTCCGTTACAAGTCATTCTCAGAGAATATATATCAATGTCGTTTTAAAGATTTTCTATATGCTCATTATTATTATTATTATTATTTTGTATTATTATTATTGTTATTATTATTATACTTGTACCTGCAGTATGCCAAAGATCAAATGTATTCTGCTTCATATTTTACACTGATAAAAATTATATCGTATCTATAACAGTATTTTAACGTGAATCTAAATCATTGTTCTCTGAAATGACTGGATTACAACGGATTATTATAACTATATGGCGTTTTCAACAAATATTGAAAAATTTTCAAACCTGAGTCAACTGATTTGTAGGATAATTTAAAAACCCCGCCCTGCGAATGAAGAATCTGCTTTGAAAGTAATAAACATATTGTTCCCAGAGGAAGTTAGTTTCATTTCCTGACTTAATGTATGACAGAGACCAGGGTGTAGTGCTGGAGAAGTTGTATCTGGCCCTCCATAAACCTTTAAAACAAAGAACATTGAATGTAAAATTACTGATTTTTAAAGAAGTATCATAAACAAACTTACAGTTGTACTGTTATAAGCATCATAAATCACTGATTACAGTGACTGGTGGTACTATGACACATACTTTGTCTTATTAATTGGAAAGATCACTCACATTTACGCGAAAACTATTCACATTTTCGAAAACCTGAACATGACCTTATTTAAAATTCTAATTTTGAATAAAATAGTTCATTGGACAAATAAGCATCTAAGTATTGAATAGTAGTCATTATAAACTTTTGCCGTTTCTAAAATTTACAGGGTTCAATAAAATGATCCTGAGGCATTTGAAATGCGTATTGAAAAAGTTTAAAATTAAGACGTTTTAGGGGAAAAATTAATTGACTATTGGACCCCAAAACTAGCGAAAACTACTCATATTTTCCTAACATTGTACTGCCTTATTTAAAATTCTATTTTTGAAGAACAGATTTATTAAGGAAAATATGTTATCAATGAGTATACAAATATATGCGAAAAAGTGTCTTTTGAATTTTCGAAAATTTAGAGAGTTCAATGAAAATGTAATCGCACATCTTTATTAACTAACTTTCCTCTCTTAGGAGAAATGGTAGTAAAAGATACCATTTTTATTAATATTTCGAACATGTGATGTCATCTTATGTGCAACAAAATATCCTTTTGAAAATCAGTAGGGCCTTGAGTTTGTCCAGTTGATCGGATAATGTCAGTTTGGGAGAAAAGACTGGTTCGAACGTCTGTACAGATGGACAAACAGGACGTTTTACCGCAAACCAATATTGCGGTGTCAAGAACCATAAAACGTGGAATTCCGCAGTGTATCACAGGACGTCATTTACAACGTGGAGGAAGAGCAAGGAGTGTCCTCTTTTCGATATCGAGACGCACAATAAGAGTTGCAAGACGCACACTCACTACTTTCCGCTGCAGCAATAGAATTCTTCTCTTACAATGGAAGTAGTATAAGTAGACTGAAAAAGTAGAAATGTGTGTAAACCACATAATGAAATGGCATTTTTATTGTCAATTTGATTAAACATCCATCAACATGCATCTTCAGTATTGTAGATATAGGACTGACACAAAAATTGTAATTTTCGAAAGTTCAGAGTTAATAGTGAAAATGGGACTATGCAATCTTCATGAGTATATTTCACTCTCTTTTTAAAAAATGTTTAAAATTTTAGCCATTTTGAGAAAAGTTTGAAAATGTCCCAGGGTTCACGTTAAGTACAACTTCCAAAACTTGAAGAATGTTTTTCAAAATCGCAAGCTTGAGTCAGGCCAGATTGACGGGAATATTCATTTTGGGAAAAACTTCTGAAAATAGTTAGACGTCAGTGTTATTCACAGAAGAACTACAAACGGACAGACAACGGACAGACGGATTGGAGAGACGGACGACTGACGGACGGAGAGACAGACGGACGGACGGATGGATGAACGGACGACAGACTTTAAAAAATATATCCGTTTTATGTATCAGGAGCCCCAAAACGGTATGATCATTGAAATCTCAAAATTGATTTTCGACCGCATTACATAACTTTCTAATACTATAATGAGAGAGTAAAACATTGACTGTAACTGAGAAGTGCTGTCACAGGACAAATTTTCCTCGTATTCACTGTATTTATAAATAATGACGAGTGTTCATTGAAATAAAAAGTGAATAAACAATCGTTTATAAAATTAATAGTTGAAGCTCTAAAACAGGGAAGCTACACGAGAAGGTGCAGCAGTCGACAACAATATCGATCTTTGTGCATGCGTAGTTTGAGTTGGCATCACTTCTGAGCATTTGCGCATGCAGAAGGTGAAGATTGCATGCTCTCTAAATAGATTACTAACTTGATATAAACTACTAATGGAATATAATGATCTCAAGAGCTTGTCTCTCTTTTGTTTGAAATTATTTTAAAATATACTTCTGGTGCTTGTGATTATGTATTTATCGCAGAGGTCAAAGTTCTGTTGAGATTTTCTGATTTTGCCAGATACTCTGGTGATGTATTCGTATTTGTACCTGAAGAAAGCGAATGGCGACATGGACTGATGACAGTGAAGTTGAATTTGCAGACCTAGTACTACGTCGAGAAACATTTCACGTTTAAATAATGAGAACTTTCCAGCTAATAATTTCGTTATTTTTTAAGAACATGATTCATAATATCAAGTGTCTCTGCTTGTGTATTTCCTTAAATATTTTATTCTAAATATGAATGATAATAATATTTGAAATTATTAGAAGATACAAAACTAATAGAAATTAATAAAAACAAAGTAATAAATTATTGTCGAGAAACTAGTTAAAAATTCAAAGTAGCGAAACAGCCTTAGACGGAGTGGGTAGGTACAGAATCAAGAGGGTCCTAGCTCTAAAATATAGGAACTATAGGATGTATTTCCCCAGAATATTGTACCATTTCTGAGCCGGAAGTGTAGAAACCTAAAAAGAAAAAATATTCATAAATGTTCTGCCTTCTTAGAATTGCAGATTCTTTATCATTTTTATGTCCCTACAAAAAGCAACATCTTCATTGAGGTGCTTTTCGTGGTCGCATTGCTATTTCACTGTGATGGTCGCAAAATGTGAGCGGAACCGGCAGCTGTTGTTCTGCCCTTCATCTCCTTCTTTCTCCTTCCCTCTCCATTTCTCACACCGTCTCCCTCTCTCTCCATCTCTCCTTCTCTCTTCGTCTCTCTCTCCTTCTCTCTTCGTCTCTCTCTTCTTCTTTCTTCGTCTTTCGCCTTCTCTCTCTCCTCTCTCTTGTCTCTCTCTCTTCTCTCCTCTCTCTGTCTCTCGCCCGTCTCCGTCTCACTGTCTCTCTCCGTCAAGACGTCACTGCATCTTCAGCACATTCCTGCATGTGACGTGGACTGCCTATGTATGAAGATGACCAAATGGTTAGCTTTCCAACGTTGGTTGCATTTAGTTGTATTGACGTTTTTTATTAATAAACAATATAAATGAGAACAGGTAATGTTTCATTACTGTTCTCTTGCATTTTGTAATGCGAATTCTAAAGAAAAGTTCTGCAAACGCAGTAGAATTAGCATATTTTTCGCTGGTTCGCCCTCTCATGGAATACGGAGTGGCATGTTGGGATCCATACAGAAAGTCGCACCGAAAATCTAGATAGAATACAGAGAAAGCGAATAAGTTTACTTACAGAACTAACGCAATAAAAAAGCCATGGGAACCTCTAGAAACGAGAAGAACAAGGGCGAGGCTTTGCGTTCTTTATAAATCGTACGTAGGTCAACCAGCTTGGAAGGAAATTCAAGTTAGACTAGAAAAACAAATTATTTCGGCGAAGGATCCACTTACAAAATTCGAACAAGGAAACAAAATTCAGATCTTGGAAATTTTCCTTTTGTAACAGAACACTTAAAGATTGGAACAGTTTACCCAGCAATTTTCAAACTTTCCTCTAAGTGTCCAAGCTTTAGAAATAGTTAGAACAATATGAGAGTAATAGACATTAAATGAGTAAGTGCTGAAGGCGGTGAAATGCTGTGAAGTGCGGTGAAGTGCGGTGAAGCGCTGGTCAAAGTGTAATTCAAAGCAAAAAGTGTAGTGTATGTATGCAGTTAAGTGTAGTGAACGCGATCAATGAATTAAAAAAAACTTAGCCAAACTTAAGTAGCTTGTATTAAAGTTTAGCATCACTGACATACAATTATTGGATATCATGACAGAGTTGAAATATTTGTTATAATACTTAATATTAGTGATAGTATGATTATTGATGTCTGGTTTGTACTGTACTCCTTATTGTTATTGTATATTATAGTATCATTATTAATATTGTTATTATTGTAATTATTATTTAACTGCCACCGGGTCATACCCAATTGCAGTTCAAATAAATGTATGTATGTATGTATATGTGACTGTGGTTGTCATTAGCTAGTATAGTGAGTGTTCTCGTTTCGGCCAGATAGCGCGGTTGCTGGTATCTACCATTTGACGCAACGCGTCTCGAAGACCTCTTACGGTCGTTGAGCGCTTTGCGCTGTGAGTAATTCTCCATTACTTTGCGCGCTTTTGAGGTAATTCTCCATTACCACTTTCTGTCATGTCGCGTCACGTCGCAGTCAGTTGTCAAGAGGACCGCCAGGTAGCATCCGCGTACGCGCCTCCATACGCGCACCTGCGCCACTACCCAGCGGCCAGAATTGGGAAGGAGAAATGGCAAGGTTGGCACT
>CAXIVR010000002.1:182282273-182301512 GCA_964035755.1 Teleogryllus oceanicus | reverse complement strand
ACATAATAAAAATTGGGGAAACGTACCCTCAAAATTGAAAAAAAAGTCAATTTTAAACGTATCGAAAGCAAGAAAGACATAATGGAAAAAAGTTACTAATAAACACTGCACCCCTAAAATATCGTATCAATAAATATTTATTTGTCCGCAAAGTCAAATTGAAAATAAAAATAAAATATTGTCCTTAACACCCAAGGTCTAGTGAGTTCAATAAATACGCTCTGAAGCTATCAATTAGCATTAAAAAATTCCCAAAAAGTAAAGGAACAATAAAATGGGTACTTTAACGTTTGCAAGTAAAACCCATCCTTTTTTCTCTAATTAGGCGTTATCGATCCTTTTGGCCCACCCCTTTCCAAAATTAGTACGGAAGGGTCGCGTTCAGGTAATGAAAACGGTAACCTTGTTTACTTTTTAAAATCATACAACGTACCCGCCCCTTTCCCCTTTGCGAGCAGTAATACTCAAAAAATTCCCCCCAAAAACCATTCCTTTTTTATTAAAAAAGTTGTACTGTAAGTCTGTAGAATGGATTAAGAAATTTCTTAAATGGATATTCCGGTAACTCGAAAACACGAACAGAGAAAACATGTTCTTAATGTTCCCAACGATAACTTTCTCAAACGAAATACATTATGACCCCCAAATGGCAATTATTTAAAAAAGAAATAAAGAAAAATCAATGAAAGAGGATTAAGATAATTTACTCTTAACCTTTTTTTCTTCTTTTTTTTGTCTTGTCATTTTTGAAAAAAAACCAAACAACAAAAAAAATTTTCTTTTTAAAAAAGTAGCATTAAAATTTTGTACAGTTTTCAATATTTTTTAAAATATTAATCTATTTTTATATTTTATCATAATTCCCCAGCTTTTAGATTCATTTTAAAACCCTTTTTTTAATGCCCTGTCAGCAGACAGCTTTAAAAAAAGGGCAAATAATTTTAATTTTAATTAAATTAAAATAGAGGTATTATAGGGTTTTTAGAAAATAACCAGTGGTCTGCAGCAGGAAAAATTCTGCTATCAAGTATGGGGAAAAATAGGATGTTAAAGCAGAAAGGCTAACTTCTTCTTCTTCTGCTTCTTCTTCTTCTTCTTTCTAAATCGGCAAATTGCTAACTTATTTTTTTTCGTCGTGTGGCACAAAGCTTTTTTAAAAACAGTAATATGGTACTTGACAACGAGAATATAGTCCTAACATAAAAGGTGATAAATTGCGGGTGTTTTGTCAGATTTTTCATTACTCAGTCGAAATAAAAACTGTTTCTTTAATTTTTGTATTTTTCAGTTTTTTGTGCAAACCAAAAAAAGTAGACACCTTTCACGTGGCCGAAGGCGCTAATTTTCCCCGTCATTTTTTCCGTAAATTCGAAATTAGCAATGCAGATAGAACTTTCAATAACCTAAAACAATTGAATGATCCCTCTTTAAAATTGTATATTCCCATGATACTCGAAGGGTAAATATTATATTCGCGGGTTTCTTTTTTGGAATTGGCAATTTAACCCAAAATCTCCCTTTTAAAAAATTTTCCCAAAACGAAAATGGAACTTCGGTAATGGCTTCTCTTTAACCTTAAATGTATACATATATTACTTCAATTTAAATATTAAATTTGTATATATTTTTCCATATTCAAAATAACATCATTAATTATGAATCAAGATGATGATGAAATTGATCTTGTGATATGGCAAAATAAAAAAAAATTAATGTTCTCTGACATTTCCCAAGGGTTTATTTTTCCCCCGACCCTTTTTTAAAAAGGTGAATGAATGCAGAATCTTTCTAAAAAAAATACATTTCCCAACCCCCAACCCGGGTTTTAAACTGGTATGATTTGACTGTAGTTATTCATCCCAGCACTAAAACATTGCGAATGTCGGGGCAACAAAATAACAAAATTTTCTGAAAATGAAGGCATTTATGGACGAAAAAAAAAAGCAATACTGCTATTATATTGTCGGGTTATTGAAACTGCCCTTTTCCCCCATAATCCCTTCCCTCCCATTTTTTTTATCCTGGCATGTTTTCCCGGATGATCCCTTTTATTGATGTACTTCGTTTGAATCGGCTCCCCTTTTCCATGTTCTTTTGGTACACTTTTCCGCAACCAAATTTAAACCATACCTTTTCCCTTTGCATTTCGCTATTGGATTTTTGGGTTTTCCCGATGAACCTTTGTATAACAAGTTGTAACATCGCCCAAAAAACCCCCCCTTTGGAATTAGATCAATTTATTTCCTAAATTAAACAACTCGAATAAAAGGGTACGAAAATTTCCCAAATCTATAAATGTAAACGGCAATTTTTCCCAAAACTAAAATACAGGAAAGATTAAAGTTGACGGTACAAAAAAAGGATGCCCAACCCTTTTGGGCGAATATGAACAAATGTGCCACCGAATGATTACCCAAACGAAAAAATTACAATATTGCATAACCAACACCAGAGTTCTGTCAGTTTTCATTCTCCCCCCTTCAAAAAAACCCTTTGGGTTAGAGTTACCTTTGAAAAGGGGAACTCCCCCTGCATTTGGGAAGCTTCCCCAAAAAGCAAGGACTCCCGATCCCTCGCGTTGAAAAATCAGTATATTGATTTGCTAAAAAAAAATTTTTCATTTGAATGGTGTTCTTCAATTATTAGGGGGTTACCCTTTGTCCCCCCCAAATTGCTGGAGACTAAGTAAATTTTTTCAAAAACCACGCATGTAATTAGTTTTTTTGATTTGTACAAGCTAAATTTCGCACTCGTATGTGAACACTAGAGGTGCTAAAAATACATACTTCCTCCATGATTGGAAAAAAGTTAGGTAATATTAAATTTTTGTAATTTCTGCCATCCTAAAATTTTGTTAAAACAAAAAAAGTCTAACCAAACAAAATCGCCTCTCTGCTTCCCATTTTTTCCATTGTCAGGAAGAATAGTCATTCTTATTTTAGAAATGAAACAAAACATGAATAAATTTAAATGTTACAGTATTTACAGAACATAATGCAAAAAAGCAAGAAAAATTTTCCCACAAAAACCTACCTTATTACTTTAAAGTGATTTTCCCAATTTTTAATACCATAATCAGTGTTTAAAACTTCTTAATGTAAGAAGTGTTTTGTTAGTTTAATTTAAAATTTTTATTACCTTCCTTCAAATCTTTTTCCCTTTTCCCTTAAAAATAATCCCAACATCCACAGACATCATAAAAGCCACAATTTAATAAATTGAAAAATTTTGAAACCTCTTTGTTGTTTTTTCCGCCCTTTTAACGCAAAATGAAGCCCCGAAAGATTTGGTTACTTTCGAACTTTTCAGAAATTTTTAAAAAAAAAGGAAGGGACCCCGAAAATAGTACCATCACCACTATTTTTTATAGTTCTTTTCTCATGAGGATAAAAATGAAAGAAAAAATATGAAGTCGTTTCTGAAATTTTTTTAAAATGTTTTTAAAAAGCCCTTTTGCATCTAAAATTCCCAAAAAAATGCTCATTTTTTTCGAAATATTGAACATGACACTTTTGAAGAAACTTTTTTCATGAACACATATCTTTAAAAAAATTATCTTCAAAATTGTAGTTTAGGAAGACCCCAAAAAAAATTTAAATTTTTTGCAATTTTAAAAAATCATTTTTAAAACAAAATGATACTTGTGCTATTCTCTCAAATGCTTCCCCTTCCCAACAAAAAAATTTAATCAAAATCATTAAAGTCCCCCCAAAATTGAATATCAGATTCAAATTGATTGGTGTCGAGACATCAGCCAGATCAATAGGGAAAAATAAAATTTTTGGGAAAATAGGCTGTAGGGTTTTTACCCTGGCGTTTTTTACAGACGGACAGACGTTCGGGAAATTTCGATTTTCAGTATAAAGGGGGCCACAAACCATGGGTTCTGGCTACCCATGAGTTAGGATTTGTTTTCCAAAATTTGGCAAGTGGTTTATCCCCCTTTTTTTTTCGATCCCAGGGCCTGTAAAAAGGGTTTTTTCTGAAAAAAAAACCCAAGTTTTCCCGAAACTTTACATAACTTTCTCTTCTTAAAAAGTTTAAGTGTGAAAACTAAGAAACGTCTGGGAAATGAAAAGGGTTTGGGCCCAAAACTGGTATAAACCTTTGAAAATGTTGGTAAAAAATTTTTTTTAGTAGATGGATTGATGTTTCTGACCCCACCAATAGCTATGGACCAGCCGTGACTCGGGGTTTTTTTTCTGAATCAGGAAGGCTTACTTTAAATTGCTTTTGCATTACTATACATAATCTCTTTCGATCGCGAAGACTAAGTCCTGTATCCAGTTTCTGATAAAGGCAAAAGGGGTGCTCACCGCATTTTGGGGAAAACTGGTTGATGCGAAATCTACTCCCCCGGGCCCGCTCGCAATCTGATGACACACCCTTCTTCTGCCCCTAGGTCTCCCCTTGAAGGCTGCTTGTCCACAGCCTTTGCACCAGGGACAGCTCGGGTGCATAAACCCCTGATGTCACTCGCGCCTCTGCCCAGGAGGTCTAAAAAACCCTCATGAAATAATTTATAATACCCATGAAATAATGAAAGCATGAACAAATTTATAATATTTTTGACAGAATTTCACCTATGGGGCATACGTAAACCCGGGACGAATTTGCGAGAATCATTTCCCGATAAGCTTGCGGGGAACCAAAAACCAAAGTCTCAACCAAACAAGCGTCATCATGCAGAAAAAGGAAATTGTGCAGGGGGTTTTAGAACTCTTTTCGCGGGTGTCGCGGAGTGCCCGGCCGCAGGCTTATGGGGCGGTTTAGCTCCTCGGACTGCCAAAACCTTTTTTAATACTGCAGAAATTGATGGGCATGTATCAGGCCAGAGGGAAAAAAATATGCCCTATTGGGCTGTGATTTTCCCAAATCTTTTCTAGGGCACAGATTGGGAAACTTGAATAGATTATTTCTGTTTTTTTTCCAAAATCAAGCTTTAAAAATTCCAGCCTGTTTTTTAAAAATTTCTTTTGCGTCTCTCTTAAAAAATTTTTAACCGTAACGTGAGACGTTTCATTTGCACAGTTTTTTGGAAATAAGTCTCCCCCTTTTTTTTCCCTAAGCAGAAAAAATGGTATTTCTTCTTAAAAAAATGTACTTTTTTCCCCATTGAAAACGTTGGACATCATTTTTTGGACATTTTAAAGCGTTGGACATCATTCGTACTTCTCTCTGTAAATGAAAAAAATCACGAAGCATTTGTCAGCTTTCATGTTAGGGCATTAGGTTCGTAATCATTAGGTTCGTAAGACATTTCAGATCTTTTTCGTGAGTAATTAATTAGATTAATTAATTAATTACAAGATTAATCTATCCATTCTACATAAACCCATCTACATTCTATTAGGGAAGTTATTACGCTGGCAGATAGCTTTTTCTTGCCCCGGGGTAGGCTTTCATAATTTGGATATTTTTTTTTCGAATATAAACTTGGTAAACTTATGTAAAAAAGTTCTTTCGAATATTTTAAAATTTTCGATATCACGGAAAAACTTTCTGCCCCCCTTTCGTTCGTCATGACGTAAGCGACAATTCTTTGGTGCGGGAACCTCGTTCAAAATTCTTCGCCCTGCCAAAATAATTACAGCGGGGTCTCAATTCGGGTACAGGAAGGTAGATGAAAGCGACGCCCGTTATGCGATTTTATTTACTTTTTTAAATTGGGAAACAGATGGGGGGAGCTCACACGAAAAAGCGTCACGCGAAACTTTAAAAGCTCTTTCTGGTGGCTGCGCCCGGCGAACGCTGTGGGCGTAAAACTGAGTGCTAACAGGCAACGCCCCAATGAGGCTAAACTCTCCCGTCGGGGCCCCTCCCAAGCCCCGCTTCTTTGCTCTCGACTTTTTCTGCCAGTGCGTAAGTTACTACCTTCTTCGCTAAGACTATTTCTCACATTCGTTCATTATTTTAACTTTCATTCATCCCTCATTCATTCATTTATCCCTTTCCCTCAGATTTTTTCATCTGCCAGATTTTATTCATCTGCCAGATTTTTTTTCATCTGACATATTTTATTCATCAAAAAATTTTATTCATCTGACAGATTTTATTCATCTGACAATTTTATTCATCGACAATTTTATTCATCGAAAATTTTATTCCCTCTGACAGATTTTTTCATCCATTGGTGACTGCATTTTCTTCCCCTATGTCTCCCGTTGTCCGCATCCCATTTTTTCTGGGGCAAACCACTGTTTTCCCCCTGCCTGTTCACCTCACTCTTGTCTGCGTCATTGCGTGTCTCCCTTCTTTTTCTTCTTTTCTCCCTTTTTTCTGTCTGTTTTTTCCCTTTTTCCTCGGCCTTTTCCTTATTTTTGTCCTTTCATTTTCTTTTCGTGCTAATCCATCTTTACATCTTCATTCTCTTTTTTTCCCCCTTGCTCAACCTGAAATTTTCTAAAACCTCCCAATATTTTTTGGACCCCCATTTCCTTTTTTTATTAATTTATGTAACATAAAAGTAATCAATAAATGCCAATACAAGTAAAAAAATCAAGCCAACCCATTTTTGGGACCCAATCATGATCTACGCTTCTTGCATGTCATTTTAAAGGGTTTTTTTTTTTGTATTCATTACCATTTTTTAATAATTTAATAAAATGTATTACGAATATAAAGCTACTCACTGAATGGGGATATCCCTTTAAATTTACCAAACAATTAAATAAACAACGGGGAAAAATAGCTTACTGAAACATGTTCAATCAAACTTTAAAAAAACTGCTATGAATTTATGAAATATCAAAATATCCATGTTATATTAACTTTCACGATTTTTTCTTTTGGGAAAAAGGGAAAAAGGTTAGTACGTGAATGGGTTTTTTGAAAGCTACAAACGTGTCTCTTTCAATTTCTGAAATTTCCCGATTCAAGATTCTTTCTGATTTCTGTTTTAAAAATGGGATCAGTGTTTGTTTTTTCATGTTTTGAAAAAATTATGAATGGAAAAAAATCGAAAAAAAGTCTAAAAAACCCAAACCCTTTTTGGAAGTACTTCCCAAAAAACTTTGGTAAAAGATAGTAGGGAATCTCCCGTTTAAATCAAAAACGCTTGGGAAAATTTCTAGAACTAAAAAACATTTATTCTTTTATGACACTTACTTCAGTAATTTTGGGTCTTTTATTTATTTATTTTTTTTTTTGTTTGTTTTTTTAATTTACGTCAAAAAAAAGTTTTAAAAATGCTTGACGTGCTATGGGGAGAAGTGAATTGTGTGCATATTTTCAAAATTCTGAGATCCCTACACTAATCATATACTACTTGAATTTTGAATGAATGGAGGAAAAAAAAAGCTTCCATGTAATAAAAATATATTTTCCCGAACAAATAAGCAATAAATGTTGGGCTCTTATCCATGTTGTTTTTTGGGTCATGACCCCAAAACAATCTGGGCCCAACCCAAAACCCGTTCTTAAACTGTTCAGTTTTTTAAAGAAAGAGATATTTGACAAATTTTCTTGGGAAAACTGTAAAACTTTTACCAGACATACTGACTAACCACTCAGTATACATTGGTTTTTCTTTTTTTTACAGGCAGTGCTGGCGCCAGGCATGGGAACCGGGCGATTGCACGAGGGTCCTAAATGGGGGCCCGATTTGGGGATAGACGGAAAGAAAATTAATACAAAATTCAAAAAACATTAAATTTTTAGAAGAACGTTTTTTGTCATTTTATAAGTCGCGGGGACAGTAGCAATTTTAATTTTTTAAAAATTTTTTTTTTACCTTAAATAGTTAATTATAATCATTATTTGTAAAGGGGAACCAAATTTCAATTTATTTTATGCATGTTTCAAATAATGGAATTAATTTTCTATATGAATGTATCTATGAAATTGGAACAATTCCCGTAATAAATGACATTTAAAAAAAACTCTAATTTAAATTGTATTTGTTTCCCTGTATTTAACAAAATGATTTTTTAAAACACTAATTTCACACAAAAAGGGAAAATTTTTTGCGCTTTTCTCATCGTGAAAAGTTGATCATAAATACTATCACTTGAACTATTATTTAAAATATATTCCCCTTTTTCTAGGTTTTAAAAATTGGAATTTTGGGGGTTTGAAATAAAATAACTCAATGGGTTTTTTGATTTCCTTTTCTTTTTAATTTTTTTTGGAGGGGGGTACATTTCAGCTTTGCTCCAGGGCCAAAATTTTCTAGCTCTGGTATTTACCGGTTTTGACCCAGCACTTTTCAGAAAGCCATGCTTTCAAAACGGACCATCAGTGACGGGGTTTGTACGCATGAATGATATGAAATGTTGCCGGGTTCGCAGTAGAAAAATTAGAAAAAATGTCCTTGGGGGTATTTAAACCCCTCATTTGCACTGATTTTTTTCTTTTTTGCACAGGGACAGTCATCTGGCCTTTAAAACTCATCATTTAATGATATTTTTTAGTAGTAGGCCTTTTTAGTTAGGTTCCCCTGGAATGAACCGTTAAAGCCGGTGGCGCTAACCGAATGCGTTTACTACGCTCCTTAAAATCACGGAAAAGGGTTAAACGCATTCGAGACTCCCGAGTTCGTGGTTGGGTGACCGGCCCCGGAATCCCCGGGATCTAACGGCGCCCCTGGCCGAAGGGGTAAAAGGGACCCCGCCCCCGGCGGGTGCGACGTGACGAGACCCGGCGATTATTAAAAAGTAAAAAACCATTAATGGGGATTCTCCCAAAGTGTAAAGCGCTCAACGTTCCTTAAGGGGCCCGGAGACGCGTTGCGTCAAGATTTGACCCCAACAAATTTTAAAATATTTTTTAAAAATTTTAACAATTTCCCCTTTGAACACAACTCCGAGGGAACCCCTTTTCAATTCCCAGGCCATAAAAGGGGAAATTCTGTTAACTTTTCCCTCCCGTTTTTTTGCGGGAGCCCCCCTCTGTTAGTTAATCAGCTTTGATTTTCAAGATTGACTCAATAGCACGTAGAAGTTGCCACAACGATTGTGGGTTTTCTATCAAAAATTTTGCAAGATCTACAACATGAACCCGAGTTGTTCGTCTAATCTAGTTTTTTTCTTTTTTACATTTTCCCCTTTTCTTTTGGGCATTTTTTAAAAAATTTGCATTTAATTTGGGCATTTTTTTGATGTTTTAGGCCATTAAAATCCCACTCCTTGATAATCAGTTAATATCGATTACTGTAACAATTTAGTAAAGTGTGGCCCTTTGTTTTGTGAATTAGAAAAAAGGGTTTTCTTTTATGTTTTGTGTATCTTTTTCAAGTCTTGAATTTTCACATTCCTCTAGTCCCATCGAAAGCCATGAAAATTTATCGCCCTAGGCCCCCCCTCGTTTCATTAGTATTAGCTCTGCCCCCCCCACAACGGCCATTTTTAAAAAACCCTTTTTTTGACATTTTTTTTGATCATTTTTTTAGGATGATTTAGGTCATCAAAAACCGCCCCCCTTTTAATCAGTTGATATCGATTATTGTGAACTTAGTGAAGTGTTTTTATGTTTGATTTTTCCCAGGGGTTTTTTCCAGCCAACAGCCGGTTACCCTTTACGTCCCGATGGGGCATATGGGAAACCCTACACTAACCAACATACTTGCGGGCTCCTCTGAATCTTGGGGCCCGCCCGAACGCAAGGCCCTCTCGACAACACATACATACAAAGAAAGGGGCAAAAACCATGCCCAAGGCGGGACTCAGGGCCGCGGCCCCGGACCAGGCCCCCTGGTGGTACTCGCTCTTAGCCACCTCGGGCCCTCCCGGTCGGTTTTGTTTGATTTGTTTTGTGAATTAAAAAAATGGTTTTTCGTTTATATATCTTATTCAGAATCCCATTTTTTCACATTCCTCCGGGAATCGACGCCAAAGGCTCCGCCTCCTTTTATTGGGATTCCTCTGCCCCCCCCCGCCGCCTCCTCCTCCAGCGTCTCCGCCCCCGACCGCGGCCCCCGGGGCGCATCGATCGACGGGGGCGGAAAAGGGGACGCGGCGCACCGGGGGTGCCGGCGTGCGGGCGTGCGGGGGGCGGCACCCCGCCGCGTGGCGGCGACGGCGCGACCCCGCCTCCTCCCCCCCCCGCCCCACCGCCCCCCCCTCCCCCGCGCCCTCGGGGGGGCCGTCCCGTAATCGGGGCAGCTGCGCCCTACCCCCCCGCCCCCCCGCCCCCCCGGCTCCCCTCTGGTTTGTGTCTCGCCGCGGGGGCTCTCGCTCCCCTCTCGTTCCCTTCCTGCTCCGCCACCCCACTGCCCCCCCTGTCTTTAGGCGGCCCGGGTCGGGCGCGGCATGGGCCCGCCTTGCCTCTCCCCCCGCGGGGTTCCCTTTCCGGGGTCGGACCCGGGGGGGTAGCTCCCGTGCATCCAAATGTGTCCGGCGTCTCGACCGGGAGGTCCCGGGGTTTTATTCCTAACGGTGGCAGGATTTTCCCACCAGCTATTCAGCTAGGTCATTTCGTCATGACTGAAGGAAATTTAGCGGGCCGGGTGCTCTGATCCCGTGATTTTCAGCGGTTTTACGATCAACACCAGGCAATGCTGGAGCGGGACCCTACCAAACGGGCCACAACCGCGCGCAATCTATCCTTCCCCCCTTCCTTGTCCTATCCTCTCCTTACACACACACACACTAACATGCCTACACTACTTAATTTTTCCGGGGGAAACCCGGGCAGGGCTTGAAACTTGTCCCGGCTGGGGCGGGGCCCCCCTGGTGGAAGAGTCCTGGTTGGGAAACCCACTGGCCCCCGTGGGGCGGCGCCGGATCTCTCCATCAAGCGGGAAGATTACTACCATCTCCTGGAAAAAAACATGCACTACACTAACGGGGCTAATGGCCCAAACAGTTGAAAGCGCCCGGAAACACGAAAAAATCAATCAATCAATCAATCAATTCTTGGCTCCTCGTACGCTACCCCCTCCGGCACGTACTACCAAATTTTACGCGCCCTTTTCTTGATCCCGGGAAAAAACCTCCCACTCCTTTGCCAACATTAGTTGAATTTTAAAAATAAAAATACCAACGAGCGTTGTAGACAAAAACGATAAAAAATGTTCCTCCCCTTTTAATAAAAATAATTTGCATTGAAAAAACGAACTACAAATCTGATATTAAATTCCTTTTTCAAAATAACCAAACTTCCCCCTTCCTCCCAACTAGCGAAGCGGGGTTCAAAAAAACTTGCGCGGATAATACAAAAGCAGCGTATAACCGACTCTTGACAGTTTCTCGCCACGTGCTGTGGTACGTTTTACATCCTCAAAAAAAATGGGGTTGCGGAAATTTGTTACTTTTCACGGCCAGGGTTCAGCCCTTGCCGTTCATTTGACTCCCACGGTCGCTGGAGAAGCGCCCGGGTCCCCGTTTACTGGCGGTATCGGGGCGAATAAAATTTCCTTTGCTGATGCGTGCCAGGCCAGTTTGTGTGTGACTTCCGAGTGCCGAGTGCATTGGTCCCAAAAAACTTCCAAGGGGGGAGTAGTGTTAAAAATATCGTGAATTTTTGTATGTTTAGGGAAAATTTCAGGGAGAAAAGATGTACGGCAGAATTATTTACCTCTCGACAATGTTGTGGGGGTTGCGGCCGCACTAAATGGGCCCCAAAAAAAACTAAGCCACCCGGGTCGACGTTAAGTTTTTTAACGCGATTTGGGGCGATAAGGTTCGATTTGGCGAAGGATTGAAAATTATATCAAAACGTGTCATCGCCTGTCCGTAAATGTTAATGTTTTTAGATTTCATTTATCAGTTGTAGGTGGTTCCATGTGCGTGAAATGTATGGAACAGCGCATCAGGATTGCGAGTCGCTTATGCGCTGAATTTCTGTAGCAGCGTCTCGGTCCAATCTTCTCTCATTTCATTTGCGTGTTTTATTCCCTACAACCGTGTGGTTTGTCCCACCCGTTTTTTCTTTCCCTTTCTCGCTCTGTGTGCCTCCCCACTTTCTGCCGTTTTCCAAATTTTGTGTTACTTCATTTTCCCTTTCTGAAACCACATGCAACCAAACCAGATTTGCTTCGTTTTTAATCGTAAATTCCCTCTTTATTTTCTTTCTAGAATATTAGGGGCGACTTTAAAAAAAATCATTCTTCCCAAATTTCAAGATACCTCTCATCAAAAGTGTCTCAAAAATAAATAGGTCACTAAATAAAAAAAATTTTTCATAAGATTTCTTGTCTTAGATCCCCATCTATTCATTAAAAAAAACAATATATCTTAGATGATAACAGAGACGAAAAGTTTTGACTATATGACCCCGCGTTCTCTTTTTCTAATTTCCTCATAAAAGGGTCTTCCTTTTTTTTGACCCAAAAAATTAATGCAGTCACTTCCAAAAAAAAAAGTGTATTATTAATTTGAGAAATGTGAATAATTTTCCCGGGGGCTAAAAAAAAGAAAAAAAACTGTATTTGCTCCTTTGCTCAGTGAAAAAGTCGTTAATGGTATTTGACAAAATTAATGGTTAGACTTTTGAAAATTCCCTAGAATTGGGCCAAAAACCCCAAAACCCAATTCCGCCCCATCTTCTTTCGTTTTCTCATCTTTTCGCCTTTGTGTGCTTCTAGACCTTGTCCTCAGTGTGTTCCGCCTTCTCCTCACGCTCCACTCTCATCCCCCCCTCGTCCTCCAACTCCCCCTCCCCCCTCCTCGCTGGGTGACCGTACGACCCACGCACCCCTCAGTCCTCCCTAGCTTGCTCCATCGCCCGTTTTTGGGCCCTTGCCCCCCTTTTTCCCCGTCGTATAAAAAAAAAATGAAACGAATGATACGGGTTTACACCGTTTTAAATAGTTTTTCTCGCCATCCCAGGCAGAATTTCCCATGCTCCCTTTTTTTTGTTTTTACATTTTGTTTTTAAAAATTTTACCCCCATTTTTTTGACTTCCTTCCCTCATAAAAGCCAAAAACCCTTTTTCCCCTTGGGAAATTTTCCCCTTAATTTTTTAGCCCCTCTTAACCCGGGCAATCTTTCCCCTCCTCAATTTTCTTCTTCTCTTTCCTCTCTCTCTCTCTTTCTCTCTCTCTCTCTCTCTCTCACTAACCCCCCCCCCTGTAAAATCACCCCGTCTTTACTTCATCACAAGTGAACATCCGTTTACATTTCGATCACCTCATCTCTCTGCCCGCCCCCCCTTCCGTCCTGCCTTCTCCCCCTTCGTTGTTGCTTTTTGCTAAACCCTTTGGACTCCTGCTTACATCCACCGCCCCAAACTCACTCCTCATCCCGCCCCGTTTTTTCTCCCCTCCCCCGCGTCCCCCCCCTCCCAACCGCACGCGCCCTGTGGGATTTCCTCTCGCCCCCATTACCACAACTCTCTGGTGGTTTTTTTTGCCCCCTTCGCCTCACCACGTATCAGCCCTTCCCCCCAAAATCCTCTTTTTGTCCCCTTTCCCCCAAAATTTCTCCGCCCGCCTCCCCCTCTTTCCGGGCGGGGCCCTCGTGTGTTATCGCCGTCTCCCTTTTTTGCCTCGTTTGTTTACAGCTAAAACCCGCAACATCGCCTTGAGTTTAATTTCTTGTGTCTTTTAGTCTGTGCCTCGTAGTCTTACAGCCCTTGAGCGTCTCTCTCTGTCTCTCTCTCTCTCTCTGTGTCTCTCTCTCTGTGTGTATGTCTGTGTGTGTGTGTGTGTCTCTCTCTCTCTCTGTGTCTCTCTCTCCCTCCCTCTGTCTCTCTCTCCCTCCCTCTGTCTCTCTCTCCCTCCCTCTGTCTCTCTCTCCCTCCCTCTGTCTCTCTCTCCCCCCCTCCTTCTCTCTCCCTCCCCCCTGTCTCTCTCTCCCCCCCTCTGTCTCTCTCTCCCTCTGTCCCCTCCCCCCCTGTCTCTCTCTCCCCCCCCTGTCTCTCTCTCCCCCTCTGTTTTCTCTCTCCCCCCTATCTCTCCCTCCCCCTGTCTCTCCCTCCCTCTCTCTCTCAAACACACACACACGCTACCACATCCATCAGCCTCTTTAAATTTTCCTACAACCTCTACTTTTTCCCCGGCTCCTTTTCTCTTTATAATCTCGATTTCTGTTTGCCGCGTCTTGGGCTGATGCTCTTGGGACAGCCCTTTCTCTGCCCGTCTTCCCCCCTCCCCTCACTCTTTCGTTCCTTGCAATCTTCGTTTTTCCCTTCCCCCCTGGCTCTCATCTCCCAGCACGGGTGTCCTCCCCCTCACCACAACCCCCCACTCATCCTCTCCCCTCGCCACCCCCCCGCTCCCCTCCCCCCCCGCTCCACGCCCGACCGCCCCGCGCCCTCCAGTCCTCACTGTTTGCCTCATTACCCCAAGCCCAGGCGCTCCCCTCCCCCACCTCCCCCCCCTTTTCTCGACACCGCTGCCCTCGGCGTGCGCCGCCCAAAACAGAAAATTTCCCCGGGGCTCCCCAAATGGTAGACGAAATTAAACAAATGTTTAAAACATTAATTTTCAACCCAAATTACAGTGCGTGCCCCCTGTTTCTCGGGCGAGTGTTCTCTTGGAGGCGCGGCTGGAGCGGGCAAATACGCGGAAGGGAGTGCGATTTACATCATATAATGATGTAATGAATTTTTATAAGACAAATAAGAAACGGCGGAGCGCCAGATGAACTCTGCCTCCTTGTTTTTGGAACCGCGCCCGACCCAGCGCCACCGACTCTCTTCCGGCTTAGCGATTTCAAACGGCTTACAAGACTCCGAATATTTGTGATGTTGGCGAGTTATTGTGTCACGATTTATATCAAAATGGTACCTATTACATCAACCATGTACAAGGAAATGAGCATCAACACTTCATAACATTTCTGTATGAAGACAAAAGAACGTTGTTAAACTCCATTTCACTCTACGTCACGGGAACAAAAATAATGCCGGCACTTACGTTTAATGGAGATAGATACAATGCGCTATGATGCACTGCATAAGTTGATATATTTCATTTAGGAGAATATTTTATAAGAAATTGTTATTTTTCCAAAAAATATAATCTATTATAATAATAAAATATTTTAAATTTTAGAAATGTGATTGAAATTACAAACTCTTTTCCATTGGCATTTAAAATTGCAGGATTTCGTTTTTGCGAACGTTATATTAATATTAAATTAGCTAATAATTAAATACTTTTGCAAAGCGTTCTAGTGTTTGATACCTAAAACTACAAAACTACAAAGCAACATTAAACGATCAATTCACTCATCAACGAAATTTCAAAAGAAACATTTTATTTCATAACTTGAATTTTTATTATAAAACAATTGTCAGTTTTCGTTGTGCTTTTTGTATCATTTGCTTCCGTTGTTCATAAGCTATCAATATTACTGTCTGGTTTACAAATTTTATTCAATAAGTGGGTATTTCACATCAAAGTGCTCTCTTTCTTGCACTCTCATTACTCATCTCTTCGTAATGATGTTTTCGCATTTTTCTCCACTTCTTTCCGCCATACCATCCATTCATATTCCATAGTAATAGGCACCTGACGCCCACGAACATTCGAATCTGAGTTAAAATGGTAATAGTACATCTAAAGTAAAACAAAAATTTTCTAATTACATTATTTCATTGAATTTGTACATTCTTATATGAAGTAAATATGCTAGATATCAATGATTATACTAGTCAAGAAATATGTTAGGTAACAATGAAATTGATAAAATGCATTTTCTGTAATCTAAAAATATGTTGAAATATTCTCGTTATTAGAATACATCAACCGTTAATATTTATTGTTCCAGTATTTTGTTAGTCTTTGCCGTGAGATAATTGTTGATCTTCTTCTCCAATAACATCAGAGACTTTGATTGCGTCATCGAGGACCTAGGTTCAATCGAGGTGACGGTTCCCATCGCCCAACAGTAAAGTCGCCACTTCGTACTGAGGCGTCTGCCACGGCCACTACAACCGCCACCGCCCAGCCACTGCCACCGTGTCACTGACTCCGCCTCAGTCTCAGCATCCCTCGCCGCCACCGCCACCATCTCCGCCGCCACCGCCACCATCTCCGCCGCCACCGCCACCGTCTCCGCCACCACCACCGTCTCCTCGCGCCACCGCCACCATCTCCGCCGCCACCCGCCACCGTCTCCGCCGTCACGTCTCCGCCACCCCCCCGTCACCGTCTCCGCCACCGCCACCGCCACCGCCTCCGCCACCGCCACCGTCTCTGCCACCATCTCCGCCACCCACATCTCCGCCACCGCCAACATCTCCGCCACCGCCACCGCTCTCGCTCTGGCGGCAGCGCGGCGGCGCTCATCCCGGCCACGCACCGCCACCTCGCTCGTGATGACCCGCCAGCCCAACTTCGTCGTCTGCTCGACGCGGGCTGCCCGCAGCTGCTCTCTCTCAGCGTCGTCTCCTGGCGTCAAGCACCACCGGACAGCCGCTCTGCACGCTCCACCCAAACCACGCCCTTTTTCCCTAGGGAAAGGATGAAGGGTATGGAAGGTAGAACACATGTGGAAGGTGCTGAACCAGATGATGTTGAAAAATTTTTTTAAATTTTTTAATTTTTAGTATTTTTTTAAGGTTAATTTGGGCTTTTTTGGTATTTAAATTTTGTATGAATTATTTTTGTTTGTAAGGTTGGTTTTTTTCCAAATACAAGGCGAAAACTCAGTCATTGAACTTGGTGAGCAATAATAAAACATCCTTGAAGAAGTCGATGCAAAACGTCCCAAAGAGTTTCTCGCCAAAATACAGATTCGGTCAAACCCTTTACTCGTTTAATTACAGCGCTACTTTAATTTTTAAAAAGCGCAGTTCACAAGTGTAACATTTAATCATATTTTAGATTTGCCACTACTTGTGCCCCACCTCAACCTGCATTTTAGGAGTGCTTCACATACTCCGCTTTAATCGCCATATCCTTTCTATCTCTGCCCTTTTCAGCTCTTCTCGAGGACCAACAATCTGTTTCCTCGAGTTCTCCCGGCAGTTCTCGTCCAGCCCCCGGGGTCCACGGTATCGCTTCATGGGGTTAACGACGTTCTCCTCTATTATAGGCGCACGTTTTCGGCCGTCGCCTTCGTTCCCCGAAGAGTGGGAGTTTGTCCCCACTTTTTAATTAAAACCACCCCGTTGACTCCTCGCCTTGGTCCGCTCCGTCCTCGCTGTCGGCACCCGCCCTGTTCATTCTAGTACGCTTTACCCCTGCTCCTTACATCAAGGCACACCACCCCGTTTTTGTAATTTTTTCTTGAGAAATCAACGCACTTCCCCCCAATTGGAAACCCCATGTGAAGCTTTCCAAACCCCTTTGGGTTCTTTATAGGGGGGGCTCCACAAACCGCCGGGACTTTCTTCTGTTGTCCTCCGGGGAACATTTTCACCCTGTCCGCCCTCAAAATGTCAGTGGACTCATCGGGACTTATCTCTCATGCCGCAGTTGAAATTAAGCCTATTTTGCGGGGCGGACCAGGCATGACGCCCCTCCCGGTCTTACCAACCCCCAAAATTACGATTGAACTGTTTTTCTTAAAAAACCAAAACATTAGTTTTTAACGGGTTTTTTACTTTTTTGACACAAATTTCTCAAAACATCTTTTAAAGGCGAGATTTTCTCAGGGGAAACCTCTGGGCAGGGGTTTTTTTCTCCGAAATGGGTACAAAGATTTTTCCCCCCTTTAAAAAACCCCGGTTAACCCAAACGGGGTACGCCAAGATAACCGTTTAAACCTGGGCCCCCGGATTGGGGGGTCCCCTTAACCCGGTTTTTTTACCCCCAAAAGGATTTTCAAATTCCCTTTCCCTTTTTTTTGTCGGGAATTTTAATTTTCTTTCGGGGGTTAGTAGGAACTGGGGTATTCGAGGAGTCCCCCCAAACCCCCTTTGGGGTGCTTTCCCCCCTTTCGCACCCCGTTTTAAGGGCTCATCGGGTTACCCTGTTCCTTTTTTCGGGGCCCACAATTTTTTGTTTTTTTTTTTTTTTTTTTTTTTTTTTTTTTTTTTTTTTTTTTTTTTTTTTTTTTTTTTTTTTTTTTTTTTTTTTTTTTTTTTTTTTTTTTTTTTTTTTTTTTTTTTTTTTTTTTTTTTTTTTTTGGCTTTTGCTTGATTTTTACAACAAATTGCCGGCCCCCTTATTTTCCGCACCCCTTCGCCATCCAGTTTGGGTTTTCGATCCCCGGTGCAACGCTCTCGAGATTTCGTCCTTCCTCGGGCCCCGGGCACATTTTCTCCTCCCGGCCCTCGGGGGTTCAAGTGGAACCCGCGACACCTCCGCCGCCCTAACCGATTTTCGGGGCGGCTAGCGGCGCCTCGGCCCCCCGGTTCTTTCCCCCGGGAGCCCGCGCTTAGTGGGAAACGCGGGTTTCATACTAGATTTTTCTCAAACAACCAGAATTTTTTTTATGTTTTATTCTTGGGGACTTATTACTATTTTATGTTCATTTTCTTACTAAATCTCCCTCAATAAACATCTTTCTAAGTGACAAGAATATGTTTGATTGGAATTCTTTCCTTGTTTTCAATTTGTGTTTGTTATTAAATCATTTAGTTATTTATTGAATTTATCAATAAAGTGAAAACATTAGAAGTTCCTCTATAAGTTAAAAATTCTTCGCTTACGAAGGACAGCCTTTCACGACAAGGATATATGTCTTTTAAAACCTTTTAAGCTGAACGAAAAAAGTTCATGCTTTTATATCACTCTTAAATTATCAGAATTATAAAATCAATATTTTTTGATTCATTCTTTAATTTTACTCATTTACAAATTGATAATTTGAAATTGGACTGATTTTTATTTCATTTTAATGGATCTTTCTTTGGCCCTTTTAAGTAAATGAGAATTAATATAGCTATATTTCTGAGAATATATGTCAAGTAACTTCTACCAAAGACTGCCATGGGCCTTTGGGATACAGTGACGTATCGCCCTTCCGGAGGAATTGGTGCAATCGTTTTTCGTCTGTTCTGTGTCCCATTCACAACGGTCCCCACCGTGCTCGCCCTCGCCGATGTGCGCCACTGCCGCCTTCCCCGCCAGTGCCATTGACCGCGCCCGCCTCAGTCCCGCTCATGCTCCCAAGTACACATCCTCTAAGCACTAAAAAACCCTCTTTTGACGCCTAAAAGGACTGAAAATGTCAAAAATAAGGGGAAAAAGGATCTGTCATAAGTTACATACACAATAAATTGAAACATCGTTTGTTATTTTTGTCTACATTATTTTGTAAACGTAAATGTCAAAACGAGTTCGTACATTTTAATTAAAACTAATTTACATAATTTAATTTTAAATTTTTTCTCAATAGTTTGAAAATTTCTGTAATATGCAATTTAACTTTAACAAAGTTTAAAAAAGCGCGAGGGGGAAAAAA
>CAXIVR010000002.1:182250183-182282173 GCA_964035755.1 Teleogryllus oceanicus | reverse complement strand
ATAACCCCCAAAAAATTTGTCCCAAAAATGCAAAAAAAAATGAAAAGAAAATGAGTTTAAAATGTATTCTTGGGGGCATAGGCCTTTTGGTTCTTCCACAAGGCATTTCAATAAAGAATAACTGGCGTGCTTTAAAGGCATTCGCGCATAAGAATGCTGTGGTTTCTGCGCGTCTTGGGAGGTATTTAAATGGCCAGTGTTTCAGGATGAAGTACTTTTTGTTTGCACTCAGCGAATCCTACGTCACTGTCGGAAAAATATGAATATGGAGGACTACCAGTCACCAGGAGTACATGTGTGTACTTAGAAGTTGCGTGTTGAAGCCATGAACAGCTGCATGTGTTGGCGTGTAAGCTATTCATTGCCTGAAAATGTTCAGAATATTTCGTTGACTGCCTCCGCAACTTTTGTCTTTGAGGAGCAAATAAGGAAACTAGTTGGTGATGATGAAGAGCGGACGAGATGTTGAGAAATAGGAAGATAAAAACTCATTTGTCGAAATGACAAATACAGGAGACAGGCGTAAAAAATATTGCATTTGGGACCATGAGAAGCAATGCTGCGAACGACTCAATAATAGTTTACCGTAATAATGGTGGTTTGAATTTAATCTCCTTCCAATACTTCCTAAACTATCAGAACGCACAATAAAAAACTTTATCCAATGAAGTAAATTAGAGGGAAATTTCGCTCCTAATAAGGACAAATTTCATGTCATCTTAAATGTAATGTAATAAAACCTTGATATCTTAAATCTAAAGAACGTTTACTTGCATTTCGACTAGCCGAGGTACGCGTTAAGAACAAGTTAAGAAAGATGATAGCAAAAATAAAGATATCGAGGAATTAGAGTCACTGACTTTCAACTGCATTCCAGAATTCCCCCTTTCGAAGACAAAGGTAATTTCCCATTTGAAATACCCATCGCAAAGCCTATCGATACAAACGCGATACATAATACTGTGAGTCAACGAAGCGAATACATTTGTTTGTGCACCAGCAACAATCATCGAATCGTCTAAAGTGCCCTTACGTCGATGCTCTTAAGTCACCAATGCGCTTAAGTCGCTGCATCGAACGACGATTGCATCAGACGTTGGCGCAGTCGAAGGGCTTCCACGGCAGCTTTAACGACCGACGTGAGTTTCACTCCTGGAGTACTCTTTCAGCTCCGATCGATGCATGACCTGCATGACGCTGTAACGTATTTTTATTTCGAACTGCCATGGGAATTTAAAAAATTGAAACGAGGTAATTAAAAGATTAAATTTTGATAATTCCAGAGTTTTTTTTTAATATTCGTTCATAACATACGTACAATTATTTCCTTGGAAATGTTTCTCTTCGAATAATCGAGAGAAAATTATTCCATTTTTGGATTATATCGAATTCGAGACACAAAATACATATTCAAAAAAAATTAGTGCATTACTCATTTTTTATTCAAAATAATTATTGCCTAATGCTCCTCAGATTCACAGGTGTTCTGCGTTACCCATGAACAACAATTTATCACTTAAAAATAGCAAAAATGAAAATCGGGGAACGAAAAGCATTTAGTTTGAACTTTTATATTTTTCCTAATTTTTCAACTAAAGCAATAATTTTTGACGAGATTTCGTGTTCTTAAGTTGTAAAAGTTATTTCCCATTAGTTCTCCTTTTAATTTCCCAAAGCTTTTCATCATTTCCTTGAAGATAAATCTTCGCGTATGTACAAGACACAGAATTCTCGATATATATTTTCCCTTCGAATATTTAAGTTCCTGATAGGACATGCTAAGGAGTCGATTAAAAATAAAAATAACTAAAATTGTACATAAAAATGTAATTTTTTTTAACAGTGGAATATTTTCCAGCATGAGCGAATATTTTATTAAAAAACATCCCACAAATGTCAAGCAATTTGATGACTGAGCCACATCAGATTATTTTTAACGTCCCTATCCGACCATTAGTGAAATTCCGCCCAGTGAGTCTCATTGTGACACTCCCTTTGTCAAAAAAAACGGGTTCCTTCCAACCTGTGAACATTGAGAGAACATCGTTCCTCGTACTTTGTTGATCACGTGTTATTAGCATATAAAAACTTCGGCAGGGCGAGATAATTCTCCCTTAATGAAGACCATTACTGCTCGACGCGTTGTCTGTCTGCAAGTGTATTACACGACCACGCACTTCGTTTAATGTCGCAGCTCGTTGCCGAGGTTTGCCCGGTCTTTTTGAAACCGAAATGCGCCCCATTGTTTGCATGCAAATCAAACTGTTTTTACGTCCACCGCGCTTTCCGGGCAAAAATGGTCGATTTAGAGGCGTATTCGGCCGGAGCGTTGGGCCGGGTTCCGGCGACCGCAAAGCAGAACAAAGGCTATTTTGCCCGCTGCCGTGGAAGCGGCGGCGTTGAAGAGGAGGGGGCGGTGCCAGCGGTGGAAGAGGCGGTGATGAAGGCGCTAGTGGCAAAGAACGTAAGCTGTAGAAAAAATGTTTCGACAGCTGCTGCTGCTGCTGCCAGAGGTGAATTTGAAGAAAGGGCGGGGGAAATTAGTGCACTACCAGCCTTCAGCACATTTCTTTGATGAATGTTTTTTAACTTGATATCTCTCTCTCTCTCTCTCTCTCTATATATATATATATATATATATATATTTTATATATATATATATATATATATATATATATATATAATATAAGATTAGTGTGTGTACGAACGGAAAAAAGAATCACTGAGGATATCACGTGTAAGCATTCACTGCACAGAATACATTGCACACCACGCAATGATTTTCATTCTTTACTATTACACATGATAACAAATGATTTCAATGTACAAGACACGAAATAAGCAACGATTTCCTGTAGCTGTGCCCAAAAGTTCTGAAAAAAATATTCTTGTAATAAGAACATTAAGCAATGAGAAAATGATTTCCACTGCCCATCCCTCATCACACAATGAAGAAAACACAATTTCTTCTTCAATCCTCACCCAGCAATTCACATACGTGAGCACTAAATAAAATGTAACCACAATACCACGGTACCCTCAACTAGTAAAACGATGTGCGAAAGGATATCACGTTCTACCAATCTCTAAACACTGACGTAACTTTTTGGAAAAATGGTCTGATGTTTTATCACGCTTTCCAAGCGTCGTTCTTCCCTTCCCTTGACGGTGCTGTGGTGTAGCAAAGCTGGCGACACCCAGTCGCGCTGCGGGTGAGCGTGACGATTGCATTGGACGGGGGGCGACGGCTGCGATATTGTTTGCGGTCGCGGCAGCGGCGAACTATGGTCCGAAATGAGGGAAACGCGGACAAATTCCCTCCATAAAATGAATTTCACAACTGTAACATTATAACGCGGGATGTTCTAGCTTAGGCTCGTCTGTGGCCGATTTTGTCTTTAGCTAAAACGTAATTGCTCCCGTTCTGATAGAGGGTGCTTTCACACGGAACCACCCGGTGGCGCCACCGAGAAGAGGGAGAGCGAGCGATCGCGAGAGAGGAAGGCTTCGTGCGCCACACGGCTGTGGGCTCAGGCCTAGTGACGCGTCTCGTGTGAACGCTGCTATTTAGATCTGTGTTCCGGTAGTGGTGGCGGACGTTCGCCATCGACCCCTACTTCAGCGGCACTCGAAGCGCTGCGCCTCCAGCGAATACCTCCATTTAAACAACGCTTTGCAGCAGACGCGCCACTCGGAAGCGCTGCGCCACTCAGTGAATACCTCATTTAAACCAATGCTTTGCCAGCTGACGCGCCACTCGGAAGCGCTGCGCCACTCGAGTGAATACCTCCATTTAAACCAATGCTTTGCCAGCAGACGCGCCACTCGGAAGCGCTGCGCCACTCGAGTAAATACCTCCATTTAAACCAATGCTTTGCCAGCAGACGTCACTCGGAAGCGCTGCGCCACTCGAGTGAAAACCTCCATTTAAACCAACGCTTTGCCAGCAGATGCGCCACTCGGAAGCGCTGCTAGGTGGTGCCGTGTGAACGAATTCTAAAACCGTTCTCCTACAAAATGGCAATTTTGGACTTTCTCACCGAATATATGCTAAATTATACAAATTTCGATTTTAAAATTGTCGCCTTTAGGCCAACGTATAAAAAAATGGTTATATCGAACGGAGACTACCGTTTGTGATATCAGCTGTGTGCCGTTCAGTAGTTTTTGTATCACAATCTTTCTATTAGAAAAAATCATGGAATGCGAAATAACTTTTTTTTGAACATCTTGATAAATCATAAGCCATCTCGAAGTGTAACATCTGATGTCACAAGCCATTTTTAACGGACACTGTCCAATTAATGTCGCCGGCGGTCTTGCTTTACGACGAAATAACAGAATAGTAAAACTGAATTTTAATTTAATAATAATAATAATAACCGCAATAATAAAATTTATTTTATTAATGGCGAGGTTCAGGCAATTAGACCTACTGTTCCACCTAACCAGATTATAAATTTTCTTCACATTTTAACACAATATAGTAGTGTATATTATTAACATCCTGTGAAAAAGATGAAGGGCAGTCAGAAACTTTAATTTCCCTCCAGGATAGCAAACTGGGCCCCATCCCGTCGTACGTTTGTGTGCCTGTTGCGTGCGTTCGGCCAGCGTGCAGCAGTGGCGTCGACCGCTTGGCCGTGTGCGTGCAGGTCGCGCGGCTCCGCCATCCAGCTGAGGGCGATCAGATGGGGGCGACCTGCAGGTGGTCGCCTCCAGCGCCGGCACCCCGCCGCTCTCGCTTTTCCTCCACGCCATCCCCGTGCGCCGGGGCACTGCATTGTCGTGTCAGTCCCCCCCCCCGGGAACTCTGCGACTGTAGCAACACCCCGTAGCGTGCCTGCTTATAAAAAAAAACTACGGTTTTTACAGAGCTGCGTTTGAAGTAAATCAGCTGTTTCGGTGTCATCAAATCGGAAGGCTGAACGCCACCATTATGACGTCACTGTAGTGACGTCTAAGGTGTCGATTGGACCTAACACAAATAGCTGATCAAATGTAAAAGGGCGGCTCTGAAAAATCCGCAGTATACCTGCCAGCCACCAGTCTAATTCTCGGCAATTTCCCGGCAGGTTTAAGATTCCCCCTTTTTCCATAGCCATCACAGCCTAAAAGGGTGTGTGTGTGTGTGTGTGTGTGTGTGTGTGTGTAAATGAAATAAGTAAGTAAATAGTGTAATAAGTGTAAATAAATAAGTAAATAAATCGTAAATAAATAAAACATATTACAAGAATGAAATTATAACAGGAACGATACAATTAATAAATACGTTGATTTTGTGATTAAGAAATTACAGGTTTCCATCTGACTTGTCGCATCCCCAAATTCTTAGGTTCTAAGAGGAGGAAATCAAGAATTGGACTTATTTTCGGAAATAAAATAATTTGTTGCGGGGTCCTTTTCAAAATTTTCAAGAAACTTTGCGCACGCCCCTGCCTCATTGCACTTTTGCTCCATTCGAGTTAGTGAAATGCGTCATCATTAGGGGGCGTATTTTGATGACCTAAAACATTGCCAAAAATGATCAATAAAATCTTTAAAAATGCCTAAAACCAAAGAAAAATTACGTAAAAAATCTTATCAAAACCAGTTCGGATGAACAACTCAAGCTTTGGATACGTTACTGAAGTAATCGAGCGTCTTTCATTTGTTCGAGTGACTCGCTTGAAAACTTTTGGTTTGGAATGTTCTTGATCAGGAAATCTCTCTCTTTAGAGTTATTCCGAAATCGGCCGAACCGGCAATGGCGCTGATTACGTCACAAGAATTAGATCACAGCCCAAACAATTTCTGAGCAAACAATTCGAAGAGGCTACTGCGAAGAACATGCGTTGCATCTCGTAAATTTTATTTGAAGTAAGTACCATTAAAAATGACGTTACAATCGATGAAATCAGCAAAAAAATGCCCCCTAGTCATCATTCAGTTCCATTCTCCTTTAACAATATCTTCAGAATCAGACTCAGTACATTGGCCGCATGACGTCATATTTTGACATTTTAAAAATAATTAATATTGGGTGCTTTCAGAAAACCAGCTCACCGCCACTCTTCATGTAGTTTCGTTTTTTCCTCAAGTCTTCCTGCTTAAAACTTGTATTATTGTTTTTGCACTTCAGGATTAGATTAGATAAAACAACATTATCTCGTGCCTTATTCAATAAATTTCATTCAAGAAAATTCCATTTATTAAAAATAATGGATTGCAGATCTTAATATTGTTATTAGGAGTATTAAAACAATAATTAATTTAAATCTTGTTGTAAATGATGTAGATATTCTTCTGTTCATTTATATTATACATCATACTTCAATTTCAAAACGCGTGTTTTCAATTGCATTAAGACCACGAGAATTTAGAGTTCCAAATTCTGAGTGCTTGGTGCAATAATTTTTCATCCTCACCACATGCATGGAAATTGTATTGGATACGAGGTGCTACCAATATTTTAGCCATTCTGTAATGTCCGGAGTACGAAACAATAATAGCCATTACGTAATTTAATACATTTATTGATCACCACAATAACCCTCTCTAACGCATTTGCAACTAATTGCTGGCCATCCCTCGCGTTATCGTTGTCAACTTCGGTGGGCGCCATTTGACTTAGACCCCAAATTGTAGCGACTGTGAGGATCAATACACTCTAATCGCTTAGTTGTTTTTTTCTATTTTACACACACGTTTTCTTGAGTTCCGGAATCCCTACCACCAATCTTTCATCAAAATTTGTTGAAAAATGAATAAAAGATAACGAGGCAGCAAAAATTGTTAAATACTTTATAATGTTATCATTCCTATTCAAGGAATTTGCAATGAAAAACAAACTACGGATTTGATATAATAGTACTGCCAATGAAAAATCCAAACCTACCGCTCCTTCTGCATATAACGAAATGACAGCTTAAAAGAACAAGTGGAGAGTATACGGGTATAATGGGGTCCTAGAGTATAATGGTCGTAATTGAGGTTCAAATGAGTAAATCCTCAATTGCTGGAGGGTACTTTCTTAGTTCGACTGTATTGTTGAAAGTTGCACCCTCGTTATTATTCATTTCGATTAAGTTTATTTTATCAAATACAATTACGTACAACTGCTGTTATATCGATATTTTAATGAATTATTCATAAACCACGTTGGTAATGCAATTGAATATAAATGTGTTATTTCTCTGAACTTGTTTTCCAGCTCTTGTGATGTGAGCAATGAATTTGTATTTCACTGTTTATTTAAATGTCGAATGAAGAGAGATGAAACGAATCAACACGATTATATAGATTCCATTGTCATATTTGTGGATTAAAACGAAACAACATTTAATCTATATTGATGCATAATTATATGCGCTGAGAGGATTATATCTATGCCATTAATTTGCTAAAAAAGCATGTAATGCATTAAAAATTACAAACATTTGAAGCATTCAATAACGTTGCTTCATTGTCAAATTTTGTCGCAATATTATCGAAAAATATTGTGAACAAAATTTCAAAAATTTGTGAGAAAATTTTATTTCAAACTTCCTTTGTCACGTATTAATAGAAAGTAACAACAAAGTGAAAAGAAGAGGTTTTCTCCTATCTTCTACGATAACCTATAATAATGAGCAGTTTAATGAATCGGAATGCATTCACATCTTTCACCAATAAATAAATTGTCGTACAATTCATAGAGTAATATGCATTCGAAACACTTATGTAATGCAATGTGACAAAGTTTATCTACATTTTTAAGACAGTTCATGAACAATATTGGAAATGCCAAATTAAACTTCAAGGTGGAACAGATGTACTCTGAAACACATTATATAATTAATTACATTGGTTAAATTTTGATTCGAGTAAATTAGGGGTTTACTGAACGCAAGAGTGCCTTTCGCTGACTTTCCTGTGAAATAGTAGTACAAAAGGCCGTTAATTTCATCCGCCGGACAATTCATTTGATTCAAGAACCACTGTTCTCGATAGAGAAAACAGAAAGGAAACATGTCCCATAATTCCGATAAAATAGGGCTTTGATATAATATTTCTTGGGGGGTCAATGATTATTACTTGTTTGAATTGGGATCTATACAATAGTCTAAATTTATATTTCTATAACGTGACTACGTACCAATAAGTCATACTCACTTCTTGCTATATATAATTACTAGGAGACTGATTTTGATAACCTAAAAATCGCCGAAAATGATCAATAAAATGGTCTTAAAATGTTTTTAAAATGTCCTAAAACCAAAGAAAAATGGCGTAAAAAAACAGTTCTGAAGAACAATTCAAGCTGTTGCATACGTTACTGATGAGATCGAGGCTTATTCTATTCGTTCAAGTGAACTCAGCTTTCAAACTTTTGGTTTGGACTGTTCTTTACCAGAATATCTGTCTTGAGAAATCGGCTGAACCGCAAATAGCCTTGACAGGTGTCACAGGAACCTTAGATTACATACTCACAGGGACTGACATTACACTTTTGAGCTAAGAATCGAATAGGCACTAGGTATAGGTATCAGAGATCATATGTTGCATCTCGTAAATATTATTTCAAGAAAGAACCTTAAAATTAATCATGAAAAAGCGAAAAAGCATGAAAAATGACTGAAATAGACGAAAATGCATTTATTTCCTTTTGTCATAACGTAAAATGAATTTTTATACTAAACGGCATTGCTCTAAAGTGAGAAGGGAAAAAAGGACATTTCATTAAAATGCGCCTCCTAATAATTACCTTAGATCACGTGTAACAAACGTCAAAAGTGAAAAGGGAAAAAAGGACATTTCATTAAAACCCGCCCCCTAATAATTACCTTAGATCACGTGTAACAAAAGTCAAAATCTACATCACGACTGGAAATATATATCCTCCCGAATCGTCATATCCAGTTGGAAAATGTAGTTGTGGGTTAGTTGAGTTTTCTCTCACTCCGTCCCTACAGCATCTTCCTCAACCGTTACAACTCGCCGCCAGGCGCCTCTCCGGCCGCGTTTACCCGTCCGTATATTTGTAGGCTTTCCCAGCCGCTACATTCCACAAATGGCCTCCGCCGCCCCGGGCACCGCCTCGACTTCGTCAGCGGCCTCTTGACATTTCCACCTCGCTCTCTACGCCCCCGCTCCCTCCCTCGCGGCGTACATCACGGCGCGGCGGCCGCCCCCTCACCGCTTCCTGCTGCCTTGTGTATCCCGCGCACACGGAAACAATCCGGCGGAAGGCGCCCCGGCAGAGCTGTCACCCTCTGTCTGACATCGCCTCGGTCATCCGCGCCTCCACCCCGGCCACGCCCCCTCGAGCTGCGGTGCGCTTTCCGCTTTATCTTGCGTTCGCGCAGACCGCAGCTGGCGCGAGTCCGCGTTCTCTTCTCTACGGCTTGCTCCCGCGGCCGGAGTGCGCGTTTGTCTTCTGCCACCGGGCTGCAGCACCGTCGCAACTACTCTGTTATAACTTTGATTATCACTGGGTCTTAATACATCCACAGACACTTGGCTCTCTGCGTTCTGTGTAAATTAGCTCCCTTCCATCTGGTAGTGCGTGATTGCTCGTTTTGGAATTACGTAAGATAGTTATACTTCTATTACTAATAATAATTCATTATTACATCCAAAATTCACGACTTAAGAAGTCAGGTAAAGGTTAAATATGAAATCAACTCCAGGATGTTACCAGCTTCCTACGGAACACATCTAGGGGTTGTAAGTGCCCCTACAATACTACGCGCAAAATATGGTCCGTTAAAGTTTATTATTATTATTATTATTATTATTATTATTATTATTTTATTATTATTATTGAGAGACTCCTTGGATGACTATCAGGTGAAACTCTTCCATTATCAACATTAAAACCACCACCATTACTAAAAACAGCCACCTTCTATCATTTTTTTAAACTTTGAATTTCCAATTCGTCTCTCTCTTCAGCCTTTCTGCGGGCACTATCCGTTAGCCTTTTTGCCCGGAGGCCTTCGCTGCCACAGCACCTTCTTCATCTGCCGCAGACGTCGGCACCAACGTCACTGCAGCTCCGAGATCCCTCACGTTTGCGTACTGTCCTCTGATCTTCGCCATTCTCCACTCTCCTTCGACCGGCTTTGGAGCCTTTGACATGTCCACCGTCTCCTTTGACAAAGAGGTAGGGTAAACCCTCCATACCACCATGTCTCTTAGTCAATCAACTCTTTTACCTTTCGTTTTCCGTTTTAATTTTCTTCAGAGGACAAATTCACAGCATCAATCACAAGCATTCCTTCATGTTACCTATTTTTCCCGTCATCCACCAGTCTATAATAGTGTCATTATTTCAATTTTCTTCCCTGTTATATCACCTTTGTATCTTTGGTGACAAAGGTAACAAAGAAATCTATGTGTGTATTTTATACTTTTTTCTACTAAAGTGCGTATTTTATACTTTTTTTGTTTTTATAGGAGCAGTGATAATGTTAATTTTCTCTGACTTTTGACGACTACCGGCTTCCCTTTCATTGACAGTATTATATTCTTCTCTTTTTAAGAATTTTCTGACTCCACTGCAGTTTTTGTCACTACCAACACACCTTCCCTTTCGAGTATCAGCAGACAATTAGACATCTCCACCAATAGCATCAGCCCCAATCCATCATTAGTCATTATCACCCCTTCGACTACCATCACCTTTGCCACATCGAATCTTCTACCGCCACTGCAGTTACCTCTTTTTCGTCCTATTAACGCCAGTCCCATGACACAGGTAAATCTTTTCGACATTCCCATCCCTTGATGGTTCCTATTCGATCGCCTTCTGCATTGGCTTTGCCTAACATCTCCATTCTCTCCATCCTTGTCGCCTCCTATTCTCCAGTCGGACACTTCTTCCCTTCCCCCCCCCCGCGGTCCTTTTAAACTTTGGTGTCAATCATTTATTCCCCACCCCTCTCCCCTTTTCCCCTTGCTTGTCCACTGAATCATCAACTACCTCCTTCCACAAACGGGCAACCCCCATTTCGCTGACTGATACCCATTTTATCCCCACCACCCTCCTCCTTTTAATTCCAACTCCCTGCCTCCACTTCCCCTAATCTTCCCTTTTTTATTACCACTATCTTAAGCAAGTCTACCTCCTCTGCATCTACCCCCAGATCATTCCCTTCTCCGGCTTTTGATGCCAGTGTCCTCCCTTCTCTACCAACACCGCCTGCACCTTTTGGAATCCAATTTATCTACCACCATCACCTGCACCTTTTCGAGTCCACTTATTACCACCACCGCCTGCACTTTCAACTACACCTTATCAACTGATACTGCCTGCACCTTTTCGAGTCCACCTCACCACGTGCACCTTTTCGAGTCCACCTTATCTACCACCACGAGCACCTTTTCGAGTCCACCTTATCTACCACCACCTGCACCTTTTCAAGTCCACCTTCTCTACCACTACCGCCTGCACCTTTTCGAGTCCACCTTATCTACCACTACCGCCTGCACCTTTTCGAGTCCACCTTCGCCGCCTCCCCCTTCTCGGCCTTTTCGAGTCTGCCACCGCCTCCGCCTGCGCCGCCCGCGGCGTGAAATCTGAGCGCGGCGGAGCGGGCGCGCGTCTATTATTCATGGGGCAGCGGCGGCGCGGGCGCGGGCGGCGGCTGAGGAGAAACGGGCAGGAGGACCGGGCAGGCCCGGCGGCGGCGGCGCGGGCGCACGTGACGGCCGGACGCGGAGCCAGCGGGGCTGGGCTGGGCTGAGCCGCGGAGTGGTGCCGCTCCTCGCGACCCAGCGGCCATCCGCCCCCACCCCCGCAGCCACGCCCATCTCAGCGCGCGCTCGCAACGCGCCGCGCCCGGCCACGCCCCGATCCCGACCTCCGCGACGCACAGTGGCTCCGAGCGGTAGGCGATTGCAAATCTATGCATTTAGGCTTGTTCCCTACATGATATTGTTGCAAATTAGTTCCCGATCCTGTATGACGACTTTTCTCTTGTTGGATAAAAAAAAACATAATAGTATTGTAACTATGTACGATTTTCTTCACTTGTTTTTGTGGAATTGTATGACTGACTGGTCTGCTGAAATAAAAGGATCTACGTTGAATTGTACATCTTATTCTTATTGGACGTTATCCGTAAATGGTACGAACACTGCCGATAACAAGTAAGAGATATATGAGGGTCAATACATTTTAAATGATCCAGAATTTAATAAATTTGTCGAATCTCGAAAAAAATTAAAATTTTGTACATAAATTTCCTTATGTTTTGGTTATTCAAAAACATCTTTGATTTATTTTTATTGTATCTGGTTTACAAATGGCGGCAATTTTTGTTTTACACCGGGCGTCATTTTTTGCGTTTGTAGAGGTTTACTCTTTTCAAAATTATTCAGCTCTGGGTTATTCAAGCATTCTATAATAAAAAGCATGGGATTCAGAATACTCTGGCCTACTAATCGACATATTATTTACTTATCTTCTATGTTCTGATTTGAGAAATATTTGCAACTAAATCTATGGAACGCAAATGAACCAAGTTCGATATGCAAAGAGTAATTTCTCAAACTAGGAATAGAATCTCGGCCTTAATTTTTTCTGTGCATTTATATATAACAGTATAGTTACTATATGTAAAATATCATTGGTGAGTAATGTACCCGTTGAAAATTACACTCTCTGAAAAATTGGAATTTTGGATTTTTCCCAACTTTTCAACTGTAATATCTGTCAGGGGACCAGATAAAAATCTTAAAATAGCACACATTGTATATCGCTTTGATACCAAACGTTAGTAAAAATTTAAACTTTTAGACTTAACTCAAAGAATTTTTTTAAAAAAATTGTAAACGTTTGCAAAAAAAGGCTTCATCTCTACATTGAGGATATGTTGTGACAAGTAGCAATCATATTTTTTTGAAGCTATTTTATGGTAAAATCCATTATAATTTAAAATAATTATACTTTATTATTAAGAAACATAAAAGTTGCGTAATCTATTTTGAATATTACTTTACTTTAAAACAACTTTACAACTTGACATCTACGTTTGTAATTAAAAATATGGTCATTTTGATGCCAAAAGCTGTACCGGATAATATAAGAATAGTTTATAAAAAGATAAATAAATAAATGTAGCATTTTGTTTATTTTTTCGAGTTCCGATTTGCCACTCTGCTTATTATTTGCCATTCTGGTTATTATTTCTGAATGTGTCTTCAGAGATACGAACGATTATACAATACTCCTTACGTGCAAATAAATAACACACTGAGATGATAATGCAAATGAATCAGAATGCGACAGTAGAGAGGTAAACCTGGTACGGTATGGTAAACGAGGCACTATTTAGAGTATACTCGCTAAAACAAATAATAACAACTCTAATTTGAAGAATCCTAATAGGGTCGCAATTATATTCTAGCCGTGGGCATCTATGCATTTAGGCATGTTCCCTACATGATATATTCAACTTGGTATATGAGGTATTCAACTTGAAATATGTAACCGTAAAAACACCTTCACATGCTCGAACCGGAAAATGTGGCACGGGCCACCTGATGCCACAGCAATGACTTTGACTGGGAAGTGCTAGAATACGAGACCCGATGATGACAGGATTTTCGACATTAACTACATAGCTAGGTCGAATTCAGTCGCTGTCTGGAGGAGAATTCCAATGGTAGGGTACTCTCACCAGTAGTTTTCCGTGGTTTCTCCGATCAACATCAGGCGAATGCCGAAGTAGTATCCCAAACGGGCCACAGACCGCGCGATCTTTCCTTCCTCTTCCTTGTCCTATCCTCACACCTCACTTATATGCACTATACTTCCATACATGCCGTAAGACCTGTCAGGAGCTTAAGATCTTGTCCTGGCTAAGGCTGGCCCGCTGGTGGGAGATATCTGGTTGAGGAAAAACATTCACTACACTTATGGGACTAATGACTTTAGCAGTTGACACGCACGGAATCACTAATCAATCAGTCAATTCACAGCTCCGATACATAACAAAGGGACTCATTTTATTTCGTAGGAACGTTGCTTAAAATAATCTTCAGTTTAAACAGGGATATTTGACATTAATTGGATAATGTCGGGTAGTCTAATTAAACTTAGAACGACGAAATTGGATATTCATTTTGTTCTGAAAGTGCAAATAGAAGCAATGTTTAATTGAGTGTTTCCTGGCTCCTTCGGATAATATTTCACTCCCTGACTATACCATTTTCTGCAGGTTGATCATCCTAATCACACGCTTTTTGATTGCAAGATATTGTAATAATGATTGGAATTTATTCCAGTAATATTTGCTAGTTAACTTGTCACTATTTCTAAAAAGTGTAACTGTAAATGTACTCGTATTTGTACTTGGCTACGCGAGTTGAATCAAGGCCCAAGCCGCGAAGTGGAACTCGAGAGAGGAGTCGGGCGGGCGGCGATGCGAAACAGCACTGGGTTCGATGCCCCGGGAGCAACCCGAGCACTTGGCCAAAGCGCGATGCGTCTGGGCGCTGGAGCCATGCGAGCGTGTGCGCTTCCCACAGCGCACCCAAATCACACGAAACGTGCGTACAATCGCTGCTTCGAAGCCATCCAGTGGCGAATTCTCCGATACACCGCGTACACCGCCGGTATACCTAGTAATTCGAAGTGTATAAGAAATACTTCATAAGCTTGCTATCCTCTAAAGTCCGAATAAAAGAAGAATGTGGTTGACAGTTCGGCGTGGAGGGGGGCGGCGTTGCCGCGTACTGCGCGCTCTACCACGTGCTTTGAACAATAAGACGAACAGCTGAGAGAAATCGGGGAAAATCGTAACACGTAAAAGAAAGAAAATAAATAAGGAACTTACATTTTCTCACTTGGACACTGTAAGCTCAACACACGTCGACGCTGAGCCGATAAACTGCAGCACTCCGGATACGCGATTCATTTCGCAGTTCAAACGTGACAACATCGGGTGAATGACAATGCTTCTGATTCGCTGTTGCCTAGGTTACGGAGCTGACGTCACCATGGTACTGGGAACTGTCAACCACATTCTTCTTTTATTCGGATAATAAAAAGTTGTTGAGATTTTGAAAGTTTAAAAAACAGATGCGAAAAAATAACTCTGTTTTGCTACCGAGCGACAGTCCCTCTTCCGCAACCGTAAGCGCTATGAAGTGCGTTAGAGTGAGAAGGTTCAAACAGTTCTTAATGCTGACCAGAGAATTCGCTAGCGCAGGAGAAGGCACCGCATCCCAGGCGCGATAACCTAGGGCTCCTCATGTTTCGAGGGCGAGTGGGGAAGATACGCATCTGGACGTTCGGTAAGCACCGCAAAATATAGTCAATATAGGATATCAAAATATAGTAATATAGGATGAAGAGTCCTTCTCCGGTCGTTCGTAAGCGACGCTTCTCTCACGTTTTGTGATAATGGTGTGTGTCAATGCTCCAGAAGATAGTGAATAGTGTAATTGTATTATAGAACAATGTTTGATGGCGGAATTTCATAATATTGGGATTACTAAGAAGTTCAAAATAAAAGAAAACGACAGAGGTAGCTTCCATAAAATGCGGTTTACTTAAAATAATGTTCAGGATTTTTCATTGAAGCCATCATTCTACCGAAAAAAGGGTACGACAAACAAAAACAAAGAAACGTAATTCTTATTTATGATATGTGTGGTGAAAGTTACATTTTATTTTGCGCGGACAAAATGCAGCAACGAGAGGCCAATATGCTGAGTGGCGCAATTCTACGAGGAAAATAAAATTACTTTTATTATGTGTATTATCGACTATTCTTGAGACAGTCCCACTAACTTTCATTTTATTTTAACTTAAGTGTACAAATCACTTAATGATACATTACAGTTAGTAGTAGCTGTTGCGGTCAGACGAATGTGGTTTTTTTGTTGCATCCGCGGATTTATCAGAACTTTTAACACTCATGCCAAAAAAAAAAAAAAACTTTTAACACGGTATATTTGTGCGAAAAGAACCGCTTTTACTAGTTACTATCAAAAATATTAGATGTATTCCATTTGACAAATAATTTTTTCGTGGTGTCTGTTTTCTTTTAACATTATTTTATCCCTTAAAAAAATTGCAAATCGATGTTTTTATCTATAGAAATAATTCCACAATAAATATTGTAAAGAGTACCATCCTTTTTGCAGAGGTTCTTTGAATGGAAAAATGCACCTTTTTGTATAAAGTATCAAAATAAACCCTTAGTAACAGTATTTGAAATTTCCATCAGTTGCAGAAGAGTGGAATCGAAAGATGCACTATTTTCTCTCTTCATAAATATATTTTGTTCATAAAGCATTATTTTATGTGACTCGGTCAACCGTCACAACTGTTAATACAATAATGGAATATGAATGTCCGGTTTTTCAACCTATTATTTTCCTACTTACATTTTCTTTCAACGGTGATTCACACAGAATGAGACATTAAAAAAGTATGGATACGTTTTCAAGGTACTCTTTCCACTCGCCCACAAAAATATTTTCTTTCCTCGGATGTGTTTTTTATTATATTTACTCGTATAACCTAAAACTAAACTGCCTCAATGATGACAGTAAGAACTTGTTCTTTTTTGTTTAAATCAATTTGTATTCCCGATGTTATCTCCTTATTAATACATAATTTACAATTTTATATGTATGTACTAAACAACTTCCATGAGCAAAGCATTAATTATTTCACTCTGTCTAAAACGTAAAAAGTTTCAAAGAAATCTTGTACCTGTGGATATTTTAGTGTCTGTGCCATTTCGTCTGTGCCGTTCCCGTCCCCGTCGCTGCCCCCGCCGCCGCCCTCGCCGCCGCCGTCCCGCCCCGTCGCTGCCCCCGCCGCCACCTCGCCGCCGCCACCCAGCCCCCGCTCACGTCCCCGCCGCCACCGTACCCGTCGCCACCCCACTGGCACCCCGCCGCCGTCCCGCCCCCGTCGCTGTCCCCCGCCGCCCAGCCCCCGCCCACGTCCCCGCCGCCACCCCCGCCGCCGCCGTACCCGTCGCCACCCCCACTGGCACCCCGCCGCCGTTGTAACGTCCACGTT
The DNA here is from genome assembly GCA_964035755.1 of Teleogryllus oceanicus. Classification (NCBI taxonomy): domain Eukaryota; kingdom Metazoa; phylum Arthropoda; class Insecta; order Orthoptera; family Gryllidae; genus Teleogryllus; species Teleogryllus oceanicus. The sequence goes on along the minus strand of CAXIVR010000002.1, from coordinate 182,265,165 downwards.
ACCTTGCCTTTATAACTGGCCGTTACAACTTTATATGTCCATACAACATCCCTTTATTATGTTGTATCTTTATTATGTTCTTTGACATTCTTCACTTTCAGATATCATATAAGATAGATTCTTTCTTTTAAAATAACAATTTATTTAAACTTTCAGAGATTACATACAATTCATACAATTCCTAGTTCCAACTTTTTATCAACATCGTTTTCGTCTTTCAATCTCTCAACCTTTTCATATCAACAACTTTTTCGTTACTATCGTAACATTTAACAATGTTTCCAATTTTTGTTTACATATCATCCGCCAGTGAAGTTGAAACGTTACAAACACCTCCCCTCTTTCAAGAATTTTGGTCACCTTGGTGCCAAAATTTATAAATCTTATAATCAAAGTCTAAAATTTAATATACAATAATAACTTTTATTTTATGACAACTAGATTAGTCCGGAAATGTTGCGGAACCTTTTAAACAATCGCATTTCCTTTGCCTTTCTTTCTATCTGAATCTGAACGTTATGTGCTTGAAATATCAAACTCCATCTTAAAATTTTACAATTTACATTTGTTTTTTCTTTTATATATTTGAGAGTTACTCTTTCCCCAATTTATGAAAAGAAGATATCTTTATCTGCAACTAGCTTCTGAAGAATTCCAATTCAGTATTATAAACTTTATTGAAGAATTAAATTTTCCCCCTGCAAAGGAATTAATTTTTTTCTGCAATTCAAATTATCATCACGTATCCTTTGAACAGTACCAGTGACCCCGGAACTACTGCCACTTTTGACGAAAGTTCTTCATCTTTCAAAATTATTTCTTTTTTTAAAAAAAATCCTTTACTCTCAGTATCTAGAAGTTTCCATCTTTCTCCTCAATTTCTTTCTGAAAGACTCACGTTCTACATTAATTGATTTCTGAAGATTTTCCAATTCATTTTGCAAATACAATATCTTGCATTCATTATCAAAGTTATCTTTGAACTATTGATTGTTTCCAGATAATTTGTTGATTTCTCTTATTTTCTCATCAGATTCTGGTTCTTGACAGCAATTTCGTCCCTTAATTAAAGAATTTCTTTATTATCCTCACCGATTATCATTTCCCTTTTAGCTAACATACTATCTTTCTCAACAAGTAATGTTTTCTTGTTCTCATTTCTTCCTCCAAAACCGATACTCTTTCCTTCAATTCAATAATCTGTTCTTCTCCAGATTTGACTTCCATCCTTCAAAGATAAACATTCAAATCAATTGAAGTCTTGTAAACAGATGGTTCAAAATCCTTTTCTTTCACAGCTCTATCTTCGTGAAATTTGGTGAAATTTTTATTCTGTCATCTCTATCATACTTTTGATTTTCTGTTTCATGGGTTCTTCATTCTCTTCAGACTCTTCGTTCGTTTCTATTTCATTATTATTTTGACATTCCTCTCCTTCATTAACGTTTAATACGTTAATTTCATCTCTAAGATCTCTATCAATTCTTTTATCAATTTTGCAGTTTTATTTCCTAATATATACTCATCTCTGTCTAACTTATCTGAAACTACTACCGCTTTTCCAAAAACCCTTTTCCCAAAATTTGGGCACAGATTTCTACTTCTCTACAGGCAAACATATAGGGATTTTCTGTTAAAGTACATCCCCAGACACTTTCTCCAATATAATGTTCTTTTAACTTTTTTTTCCTATTAAATCTATAGAAGCACCGGAATCCAAAATTTTCAATTTTTCCATTTATAAAAACTTCGAACGTATAAGGTGCTAATAAATCTTTACGGGAATTTTTAAACAATTAACGTGCTCAGATCCTATATTCTTTTCAACCATTTTTTATATTTTGGGCAAAATGGTTTTATATTCTATACCGTTACAAAAATAACAATGTACTTCTTTCCTTTCTTCAAATCCTTCCTCAATTTCCTGTTTTGTATCAACTTTTATTATTTTCCCTTTTTTGAATTTTGGTTTTCTCATAGAATTTGGTAGTATCATGATTTATAAATCTTTTTTTTTTGTTCTAGTAAATATTGATCACAAGTTTTCAATTTAAAATTTTCTCTAGTGATGTCATAATTTTCATCTTCACATGTCACGAGTTTTTATATTTGTCCTTGCTAACTAGATGCTCTTTAACTACAAATGGAACGCATCGTTTTATTTGTTCCGTTATTAGTAATTCTTTTCCTCAAATGAGTATACTTTTGCCTTCTAACCAACCATTAAGACTTATTTTTAGCTCATAAGCAATATCTTTCCACGTTTTATCTGGTGTTTTTCTGATCGAAGAATTCTGTCGAAATTTTTTCTGCAGTTACTTTGTATTTACTCAATAATATTTTCACTATTTCATCATAATTTTTTCTTCCCTACCATTTCTCTCATTATATATTCCCATCATGTCTGGGAAATTTTCATTAACAAAGGTCTTTAGAAATGTCATCAGAAGCAAAATTTTCAAATTGTTGAAGGTATAAAAAAAATCATTTTCATTTGATTGAAAATGTTTCATCTATTGAGTTTCAAATTTTTACTTTGTAATCCCCGAGTTAATTGACCTTCATTATTTATATTATTTGTTTCAAAATATTTCTCGACATCACCTTACATTTCCAACTCAATTTTGCCAGTTCAATTTCGTGTTTCTCCCCTTTTTAATCTATCCTCCCTTTTTTTCCTCCCTTTCAATTTCGTGTTTCTCCCTTTTTAATCTGTCCTCCCTTTCGTTCCTCCTTTTTAATTTCCTCCTTTGTAATCTATCCTCTTCCTCCAACCTTACCGTTTCTAAAATCTCTTTACTATAGTTTCATCATAATCCTCTGTTTCCGATATTTTTTTATAATATTCTTACAGTTTTTTTCTCCGAAACCTCCAGTTCAATTCCCCAGTAAATTGATTAATTGACTTTTCTTACATTTGTTTAAAAAGCCATTATCTTTGTTTGACCAGTTCGACAAGGAAACACACTTAAATTAATCTATCTGAATACCCGTTTCACACACATCAGCTGTCACTCACGTTTCAATCACAGTTTCTAGAGCTTCTTCAAATCTTCAGATATGGTTAAAACATTCCCCAGTTCTCCTTCGTATAATGTTTCACTCCACGCAGAACCACCAGTTTCAATCTGACAGTTTCTAGGCTTCTTCAAAATCTTCAGATATGGTTAAAAAATTCCACAGTTCTCCTTCGTATAATGTTTCACTCCACGCAGAACCATCACTGCAATTAACGTCTTGATTACCAACCACAGCAACCAACACTGATTCTTTGAACACTCTTTCCGCGAACTACAAATCCAGGCCCCCGCGTTGTTCCACCAAGTTGTTGCAACCATTTCTTCTAACAATTTCTACGTCATCCCCCCCTGCCACCAATTTTGTAACGTCCACGTTACCTTGCCTTTTAACTGGCCGTTACAACTTTATATGTCCATACAACATCCCTTTATTATGTTGATCTTTTTTTATTTCTTTGACATTCTTCACTTTCAGATATCATATAAGATAGATTCTTTCTTTTAAAATAACAATTTATTTAAACTTTCAGAGATTACATACAATTCATACAATTCCTAGTTCCAACTTTTTATCAACATCGTTTTCGTCTTTCAATCTCTCAACCTTTTCTATCAACAACTTTTTTGTTACTATCGTAACATTTAACAATGTTTCCAATTTTTGTTTACATATCATCCGCCAGTGAAGTTGAAACGTTACACCGTCCCCGCCCCCGTCGCTGTCCCCGCCGCCGCCCAGCCCCCGCCCACGTCCCCGCCGCCACCCCCGCCGCCGCCGTACCCGTCGCCACCCCCACTGGCACCCCGCCGCCGTCCCGCCCCGTCGCTGCCCCGCCGCCACCCTCGCCGCCGCCGCCCAGCCCCCCCACGTCCCGCCGCCACCCCCCCCGCCACCCCGCCGCCGTACCCGTCGCCACCCCCACTGGCACCCCGCCACCGTCCCCGCCCCCGTCGCTGTCCCCGCCGCCGCCCAGCCCCCGCCCACGTCCCCGCCGCCACCCCCGCCGCCGCCGTACCCGTCGCCACCCCCCGGCACCCCACCGCCGCCCGCCCCGTCCCTGCCCCCCCCGCCACCCCCGCCCCCGCCCAGCCCCGCCCCCGTCCCCGCCGCCACCCCGCCGCCACCCCGCCACCGCCGTACCGTCGCCACCCCACTGGCACCCCAAACCCTCCCCCCCCCGTCGCTGTCCCGCCGCCGCCCAGCCCCGCCCCGCCCCCCACCCCGCCGCCGCCGTCCGTCGCCACCCACTGGCACCCCTGCCGCCGTCCCGCCCGTCGCGCCCCCGCCGCCCCCTCGCCGCCGCCCAGCCCCGCCACGTTCCCGCCCCACCCCGCCGCCGCCGTCCCCTCGCACCCCCCCTGGCACCCCGCCACCGTCCCCCCCCCGTCGCTGCCCCCCCCGCCACCCTCGCCGCCGCCCCTGCCCGCCCGTCCCCGCCCCACCCCGCCGCCGCCGTCCGTCGCCACCCCCTGGCACCCACCGCCGCCCGCCCCGTCCTGCCCCGCCGCCACCCCCGCCGCCGCCGCCCGCCCGCCCGTCCCCGCCGCCACCCCGCCACCGCCGTGCCCCTCGCCACCCCCCCTGGCACCCCGCCGTCCCGCCCCGTCGCTGCCCCGCCGCCACCCCGCCCCCGCCGCCCAGCCCCCGCCACGTCCCGCCCCCACCCCGCCGCCGCCGTGCCCCTCGCCACCCCCCCTGGCACCCCGCCACCGTCCCCGCCCCGTCGCTGCCCCGCCGCCACCTCGCCGCCGCCGCCCAGCCCCGCCCCGTCCCCGCCGCCACCCCCCCCGCCCGTCCCCTCGCCACCCCACCGGCACCGCCGCCGTCCCGCCCCCCCTCGCTGCCCCGCCGCCACCCTCGCCGCCGCCGCCGCCCCGCCCCCTCCCGCACCCCCGCCGCCGTGCCGTCGCCACCCCACTGGGACCCCGCCACCGTCCCCCCCCCGTCGCTGCCCGCCGCCACCCCCGCCGCCGCCGCCCGCCCCGCCCACGTCCGCCGCCACCCCCCGCCGCCGCATGACCGTCGCCACCCCCCCGCCGTCCCCGCCCCGTCTGCGCCCCCCGGCCACTCCTCGCCGCCGCCGCCCAGCCCCCGCCCGTCCCGCCATCCCCCGCCGCCGCCTCCGTCGCCACCCCCACCGCACCCCGCCGCCGTCCCCGCCCCGTCGCTGCCCCCGCCGCCACCTCGCCGCCGCCGCCCAGCCCCCGCCCACGTCCCCGCCGCCACCGTACCCGTCGCCACCCCCACCGGCACCCCGCCGCCGTCCCCGCCCTCGTCGCCACCCTCATCGCACCCCCGCCGCCGCCGCCACCGTGACTGACGCCCGCACCGTCCGCGCGCTTGTTTGGAAATCCCACGCCGCTCCGCCCCGCGCCGGTCCAGCGCACCAGCGCCCGACGCCGCTGCAGTTTCGCCCTGCGTTCGCTCCGGTTTCCGCTGTGTCGTGTGTTCTTTTCTCTATCGGGTTGTTGACTTAACGCGACTGTTGGGAATCCTAGTTGTTAGTCAGCTTCAAACGGAGCGAGTTCAACGAGTTTTACCCGAACTGGGCTCCGACGACGTACTTGAAATCACGCAAGCACAAGCGATGTTGACTGTCACTAGATTCCAGTAGGGAAAAGCGTAAAAGAAAGAAGTCATGTCAGTAATCAAACACAATCAAGGATTGCAAGAGATGAGTTGAATTTACGACCGTCCAGTTGATATGTAAATTGAAAAAGATTAATGGAATTGGAAATATGTTTTGTAGAGGGTTTGTTACTTGTTTTCTTGGTTTTATGGGTATGAAAAAGCAGTCACGGACGAGACTTTATTGGAAAATCGAATACCACGAATTTCAGCATTCCAATTTGCACTTATAGTTTTCCTCCGGCTTCCCCTGTCACTTCATCCAAAGCAATTTCATTTTCAATTATATTCGGCAATGTGAAAAGATTAACTACTTCGATGAGACTTCATTGAATTCTACCTCCCACCTGAACCCCTGCGGCAGTTCCAGCATTTTACCTCATCTTGAGTATTCCCAACTTGTTAGTAGATTTAAATTCAAACAGTTTTTCCCCTTCTTTTAATTTTTATATTGAAAACTTCAAACGAATAATTAACTTCCCGTCATTTCATTTTTCAGTAAAGTTTTCGAAATCTATCCAAGGAAATGCAGTACGACTAACGTATAACTATTAAGCATATCATTAACACGATACAAATTTCACCTGTATTTTTGGCAAAGAGATTTATATATGAAAATATATAAATATCACAAGAAATGTAACACTTCCCGAAAATAATCTTTTTCAGTAATGAAAAAGTATTTTTTAGAAGATAGTATTTTTTTCTCATAAACATTTCATAAACATCGTTCACTAGACAGCCAGTGCAGAGAGTAAAACACTTCGTGTCTTACTGCGAAATATAGGGTTCCGTACAACAGAAAATCTCCTGTAAAATGACATTAAGATTAAGATTAAGAACTTATCTTTTGCACTTTCGTCTGTACGTTTTTCACACGTCCCCATTCCCCGACAGAATGACAGTTGTTTGGCGTATCTCTTGCCCTAAAAAATTTCGTTTTGAAGAACAATTATCGTTGCAACGTTTCGCTCGTAGCACAGAAGGGTTAGTTTTGTGGTTTTCATGAATGTTTGTGTTTGGGGCGTGTATTATGTATACATCGGAGAGTGGGCGTATTGACATCTGTTTAGATTTCTGCATTAATGCTTCGTTTAGTTCAGTAATGACATTTAATTAAAATTATGTACTTTCAGTAGTTAATTTATAAAACAAAGTAGGGAAACATAGAATAATTTGCGGAGAGAATATACAGGCAATAGCTGCTCACCGGAACTCACATTGCACTTCTAGGCACATATTCGTAAACGCAGGTAAATGTTCACATATGTGAACAAGTGTACGCCAGTGCACTGCATACCGGGAAGTCGTGAAAATTTAAAACCGATTTCTATGTAAATGTTTGCCAGCAGGTGAACGCAAGCCAATCATTACGGTCTACTGCACCATATTTCACGTCCATATTTCAACAGAGGGTGTACCTCAGAGTTTACATTGGATTAAAACAGATGGTTTAGACTCCGATTCTAGACTTTCATTATTCTAGGCACATTACCTAGTTGTGCGTGTAGAATCTGGCTACGAGATTCTGATTATTACGTACTGACTTTTTCTCAGTATTACAAACTACTAATTTGTTTGATGATTCGATGCGTTTTGTGATTGATCGCTTATAAAGTGTTTAACGAAATGCTTGAAACACTATGTTGCTCCAACAGTTTCTTGAGAGGTAATTCAGAAAACGACGTAACCCATATTCTTCTTCTTCCATGTCCTACAGCTCGGTTCGCAACATAAAAACTGACAAAGAGAGACAAATTGGGGCCATGGGCCAAAAGTGTACTGAAATAATCGGTAACCCTCTGAGTAAAAGATGTATAGTCGTAGAGAGTAACGCACCGATACACAAATTGGAAGAAACACGAACTGAAGAAGAGTTATAAGGGTAAACGTGAGTATATAAATTAATATGGTAGGTAATTATTCATTTTCCGTGAGAAAAGCAAATATTTGAAGCATGAAGGTAATGGGAGTGTAATATTACATTATAAAGCATAATACTCATATACACATCTATTCAAGAGCTAAAAAAGATTTTTGTTTGGGTGAGCGTTCTGAGGGAAGGACAAACAACAGGAAAGGAAGAGGATGCCTTGGTAACCCAGCGAGTTTTCAGCGGGAGAGCTGGCGAGCAGTGGACACGAAACCCAGACGGTCAGCGAGGGGGCTGGTTTAAGCGAGCGAGGGGAAAGCTGAGCGGTCGGTTAAGCGAACGAGCGAGAAAGCGAGCAGTCAGTTAACCCTTTATTGCGCGATTTTTTTTATTTTCACTTCCAATAATAATTTTTATTACATTTATTTATTTAAGGGAAAAATAATAAAAATTCACAACATAATGCTATATTTCACGATTAAAAAAAATTTCAAATCGTTTATGTGATAAAATAAGTATCAGGATGTCAATAGAATAAGTACATTCGTATTTTAGTTTGATTATTATCCTAAAAGCGTTTCGTTTCTGACATCAAAACAGTGTGTTACTAAGAAGTTCCAATTCACAACGCCACTAGATTACTATCAGTTCATCTGTTATCTTGTCGCGTTTACCACCTAACAATGCAGGGGGTGACATAAACGCATGATGTACATTATGTGCAATATAAAATAGTTCATAATTTAATCGTTAGAATGCGTTTATTGCCTAAAAAACATTATGTGACAGCTGAGTTATACTATGCAATAAAGGGTTAAGCGACGGGCTGAAAAGCGATCCGTCTATTCAGCGAGCGTCGTTAAGTGAGTGGTCGGTTAAGCGAACGAGGGGAAAGCGACCAGTCGGTTAAGCGAACGAGTGAGAAAGCGAGCTGTCCGTTAATCGAGCGAGCGGGAAAACGAGGAGTCGATGAAGCGAGGGGTCGATTAAGTGAGCTGTCGGTTAAGCAAACGGTCTGTTAAACGAACAAGTGTGAAAGCGAGCAGTCGGTTAAGTGAGGGGTCGAGTGATCGAGCGGGTATGCGAGAGTTCGGTTAAGCCAGCGGCCGGGTATGCAAAGAGCGGGCAAGCGGATGGCCAACGACGGAACGGGCGGGCAAACGGGCGAGGCGGAAGCGGGCCCAGCCAGTGCAGCGCGGCGGTCGGGTGGGCAAATGTGCAGGAGAGCGGTGCGTGGAGTAGGCGGGGCCGTGAGGCGGGCGGGTGGGCGGGCGTCGTGGGACGCCCCGGCGTGGCGCGCGGTCACGTGACGCGCGCATCGATCGGCTGACTCACCGCCGGCACCGGTTCGACGCCCGCGCAGCCCCGGCCTCTTCCCCGCCCCGCCCGCGGCTCCTCCGACCAAGCGATGTTTACTCCAAGGTTACCAACGGGAGAGGACGCACGGACACGAGATGCAAAGCCCTAATAACAAGACCTTTGTATTCCCGCAAAAATACATTGTAAATAAATAAAGATCAAAAGAGAAATGTAGTACGTTTTGATGTGAATTCGGATTGAAGTGATCATTATATTTTCTTCATAACGTAAATAAACTTGATATTGTTTGATTCGATGTAACTTTGCTGAACGTTCAGAAAGTTTTTTAACAGTTAAGAATTCGTTCAAAATTTAACAGAAGTCAACTGTCGAGTTAACATTGATCTGTTGTTTCACAAGTGTAATTGAGATGGAAAATATCTTTCATAGGATTTTCAATTCTTTTTATTTCCCAGACCCAACTCGAGAATGCACTCTCATTTCTCGAGTTTATTATCTAGATAAGTGCAGAATCAACATCGTTACGTTGAAATCGAGAAAGTTGCCACATTATGCTAAGAATCATAGTTTTCCATAATATTCATTTTCAAAGAAGCTCTTAATTAAATTGATTACAAAACATTTTAAAATGTAGGAAAATAAAGAGCAATGATCTACAAAAAGAAGTTAATCCTACATAGAGGAACCGTGTCCGTTCGTCCGTCCGTCCATAGCTCATGGATTAGCCTCTTCCGGTTCACCTTTCGGAAAAAATGACGCCTCGTTTGACGCGACAGAGAACCTAGCATTGTTTTCGAAGCCTCCCCGAACATTTGAAGTTTTAAGAAGAACTCTCGAAAAATGGTGTTGGGATTTTAAAGGATCTGAGAGGAGGTCAGTAGCTTATTCAATTCTTTTCGAAAGACGAATCAATTGGCAACATTTTCAGTCGATTCTTAAGACTAATCCGAAGAATTCTACAAATATCGTGTTTTTCGGGAAGTCAAAACACCTGCAATGAAGCAACTGTGAATTTACCTCTTTGCGCTTATCCCTTACATCTGATTAAAAGAGATTGACGATAATTGGCCTAATTTTGAAATTGAAACAAACATAAAAAAGTTTTCCCTAGAGATTATTTTTATGTAACTTCCTTCGCCCTATCAAGCATAAACCAAACCAACTGAATAATGTCAACATTTTCTTTTTTTTGTAACTTTCATAGCACAAATCAACATTTTTAATCTGCAGATCCCTGGGCGGCCCCTGTATGTTTAATACACATTACAAAGTTTGATCATTCACAGCATTTACTTTTGGAATTCATCGGACGCATTGAAAATTTCGCATCTCACAAATACATTATCGAAAAATCACAAATATATTATTTGTATACTAATAAGATACGAAAATATTTCTAAATTAAAACCCACTTTCCTTTAACTTATCGCTCACCAAGCAATAGACTGAATCAGTTTTTTTAATTTCTCACATCCTTCATAGAAATTGCTTAGTTTTCAATCCATTTAGAACTCAAGATTTTTCAACAGTTAATCAACATTAAATCAACATGTAATTATTTTGTCAGTTTACCAGCTGGAGGTATAAATAACTTAGTCTGTCGATAGAACATCCACATATTTTTAACTTCGTCATATTTTTCAACCGAAGTTCATATATTTTTCCTCCTCCTCAATTCGCGGTCGGAAGTCTTACAAAATATTCGAGGATCAGTTATACCTACCAGCACTTTCGGCAGCGGGTGAGGCTCAAGCCAAAACGGCAAGCGGGGGGGAGATGACGAAAAATATGACTCTTGAAAGAGAACTTTCTCCCCTAACAACATCATTAAAGTCATGATCACTCTTTGGAAGAGTTCAGCAACTTCGTTTGATGTGATACACTTCTATTTGATTGAGAAAAATAAATTCCACTAACAGTAACAAAGAAAATGACAACTGAGAAAAATTACATGCTAGCTTTGAGTCAGTTTATTTACAATGCCCATGGAAGAAAAATAATGTGCAGTATAGTGTTTCAGGAAGAAACATTCTAATAATACAATAATTAATTTTTAAATTACACTAATTATTTTCAATGGGGAAAATTTAAAAACAAATGAAAAAGATTCCTCGTTGATTTTGTTTTGTGGAATGTATTGACGGGATTGGTCATCAGAAATTTGCAACAATTTTATTTTATTTTATTTTACTATGTTTTGATGAATAATATAAAATTTTCCAATATTTCTTTTTTAATAATTTACTTGTAAAACTATTTCAATAGAATGAATATTCCGAACTGGGAAAACTGGCTCTCGAATACGTTAGGGGTATTTCTGAAGTTAGGGAGTTGGAGTGTGATATTTGTGGAGGGGCCAAAGGTCCTTACATTCCTTCGTAACTGTGATAGCTTCCCTTTCTTGTTCACGTTTGAGAATCGATGTCAGCGTCGGAAGTCGCCACAGCCATATTCCGCACACTACTAAAATTCACTATATTGCTAGTGAATTTATGGACATAAAAGAATTCATTAACGTAATGTCATAAGTTTAATGCATTGCTTTTATCAGTCAAACTCAAAAGACCGTATATAACCATTTATCTCTCTCAAGTTTCAAATTTCCTGAACATGATAGACAAGGGGGATATAATCTCATACTTGCAATAATAATAGAAAATAATTTATTTTATTTACTTATTTATATTACTTAAAATGAAAAACAATTTTTTAAAAACGTAATACTATCATTATTGGGTTTTTCTCAATTTTTTCCCGTTTAGGACCCACTTTACAAAAGCACATTCGGTCCATATTTTTTCGATTTGAATGGCCCATAATCCTGGATTTAGCCCCCCTGTTAACATGTTGCCTCCCCCCCCCCTGAGGCACGGGGGGAAACAACGACGTCCCCCGGTTGGTGCATGCCCGTAATATCGGTTGGCATCCTTTGTCCGGATAAGGCTGCCGCTCGGGTCCCGGGTAAAGGCGGGTCAAGGAAGGCACGGACTCGCGTGACCGTTCGCTGTGCGATGCATTTTCCCAAAACACTGAACACGAATTTTGGCGAACAGTACCTGCAGCGTAGCTTTCCCAAGACAAATTGGGTCCTTTCAATAGATCCTAACAAGCGAGCATTGATGAAACCAAAAAGATCAAAAAAGCGGTGAAAAAACCCCCGTGCTCGGGGAGTCCTCCCCAAAAATTTTTTCAATGATCCAGAGTGAGCATGGCGGCAATAATTTTTTCCCAAAAAATTAAAAAAATTTTTTTTTGCGAAATATCCCAATTTTTATTAATTATTTTAGTAATTATTTTTTATTATTTTATTTTTTTAATATATTATCAAGGAAGGCCGGACTCGCGTGACCGTTCGCTGTGCGATGCATGTTCCAAAAACACTGAACACAATGTGTAGGCGAACAGTACCTGCGGCGTAGCGTTCTGAAAAAATTAGATCCTTTCAATAGATCCTAACAAACTTAAAGGCATTGAGGGAAAACCCGAAAAAAATCTAAAAGCGTTTTGAAAAAACCCCCCGATTACGGTCCTCTCAAATTTTTCCCAATGACCCAGGTGAGCATGTGGCGGCAATAATTTTCTAAAAATTTAAAAAAATTTTTTCGAAATTTTAAATTTATTAATTATTTTAAATTATTTTGTTTATTATTTTTTAATATATTTTTTAAAAGGAAGGCACGGACTCGCGTGGCCGTTGCTGTCGTGCATTTTCCCGGTTTTTTTGAACACGAATTTTAGGCGAAAAAGTCCCCTGCGGCGTAGCTTTCCCAAAAAATTTAAAGACCCTTTTCCCAAAAAGATTCCTAAAAAAAAACGAGCATTGAGGGAAACCCAAAAAGATCAAAAAGCGCAGGGGGAAAAACCCCCCGTACTCGTTGAGCCCCTTCGTTTTTTTCCCCCAATGACCCAAGTCAGCATGTCAAAGCAATAAATTTTCGGGAAAATTCAAAATTTGATGAAATTCGCATTTTATTAATTATTATTAATAATATTTCTTTAAAAGAATATTATTATCTCAAAAATTATTATTATTATTATTATTATTATTATTTTAATTTTTATTATTGTTATTAATATTTTTATTACTTCTTGTTGTTTTGAAGGTGATGGTTTTGTTTGTTCGATTTTTGTATATTCTGTACCCATTCATTTTTGATAGTAAATAAATAAATTAAAATTAATTTTATTATAAATATTTTTATTATTTTAAATAATTATTCATTTATACATATATATTTTTATTTGAACTGCAATTGGATATGCCCCGGTGGCAATTAAATAACAATAAAAATTAACAATTTTAAATTAACAATAATAATAACTATAATAAAACAATAATAATAAAAAATAATAATAACAATAATAAAAAAAAAGTACAGTAAAAAAATATGCAAAAAATTCCCACCCTAATATTTTTATTAAAACCCAAATATTTCAACTCTGTCATGATATCAATAATTACATGTCGGTGATGCTAAAATTTAATACAAGATACATAAGTTTGGCTAAGTTTTTTTAATTCCCTTGATCGCGTTCATTTCCCTTAACTGCACTACTTTTGCATTACCTACACTACACTTTTTTTTGGAATTCACTGATCACCCTTTTTACAGCGCTTCCCCGCATACGGTCTTCCCAGGTACTTCACAGCACTTCCACTTACAGCACTTAAAGCACTTCACACCCTTCAGGCCCACAGCACTTCCGGCCCACCCCCTTCACACCCTTTCCCACAGCACTTCACAGCATTACAATACAGCATTACAGCATTTCAGCACCACAGCATTTTTGCTACAGCACTTCACTTCGCACTTCACAGCAATTCACAGCAATTCTCATTTAATGTCTTTACTCCCCTTATTTTTTCTAACTTATTTTAAAGTTTCCCGGACTTTTGAAAAAGTTTTTAAAATTCGGGAAAAATGTTCCAATCTTTAATTGTTCTGGTAAAAAGGGAAAAATTTCCCAAGATCTAATTTTGTTTCCTTGTTCGAATTTTTGGGGTGTGACCCCTTCGGGAAATAATTTTTTCTAGTCTAACCTAAATTTTCCCTTTCCCAAACGGGTTTTGTCCTACTTACGATTTAAAAAAAGGCCCAAACCTCCCCCTTTTCTTCTCGTTTCTAGGGGTTTCCCCCATGGTTTTTTTATTACGTTAGTTCTATAGGTAAACGTATTCGCTTTCCTCTGTATTCTATCAGTTTTTTGGTTGCGACTTTCTGTATGGACCCCAAGTTTTATGCCCACTCCGTATTTTTTGGAGGGCGGGGCAAAAAAAATTTTAATTCTTTGCGTTTGCAGAACTTTTCTTTAGAATTCTCATTAAAAAATGAAAGGGACTTCCCTTTTTTCTTAAGAGCGGGTTTTAGGGCTTCTCTCCCCCCTAATTTACTATCTATATGAATGCCTAAGTACTTGAGAAGGACTCCGAGATGACGGCCTCATAAAACGATAGTCTGGTTCCCGAAAATTTCGTCCCCCCGAACATTATTGTTTTGTTTTTCGACCCGTTAATTTCCCCATATCATTTTTACCCAAAATCCGTAAATTTTTTAAAATCCCGTAATATTTGTTCGTCAGCGCTACTTTTGTTTTTTTCGGTATATAACACAGTCGTCAAAATAATCGCACGTTTGATTGTATTTCCGGGGATCTTTTTTTACGCAAAAAAAAAAAGGTTGGCCCCTGAAACACTTCCCTGGGAACCCTGAAGTAACAATAATATTTTATGGAGTTTAATTATATAACAACGAAATGTTTCATGTTTACAGCCCTCACATTGATCAAGGTTTTTAAAAATTTTTTACATTTAAAAAAGTTACAAAATAAGATTAGAGGGAATATTTTTAAAATAAAAATTTTGGGATAGGGGAAATAAGTTATCAACTGCAAGTATTCCTTTCCCCATTATGCTTTCCCCAAAATTTTCAATTGTGATCACTTGGTGAAAGTAAAATCACACTAATTTTGCATCGCGCCTATTCTGATTACGTGTTGAAAGGACCCCCGAATTAAGGAAAAGGCATTACTGGATGTTCTCGGAATAGTTTAAAGACCATAGTTTTTATTATTAATTTTTTTCCGATTTTTGTATTCAAAACTATTGAGATTAACTTTTTAGCCCAAGGTAAAATACTTTT
>CAXIVR010000002.1:182232850-182250083 GCA_964035755.1 Teleogryllus oceanicus | reverse complement strand
GGGGTTTTCTTCAATTTTTGGAAAGGATTGTACGTGTGGTTTAGGCGCTAAGTGTACGACATGGACGGACTTTTGGAAAAACCACTTTCTCGACTCCAAAACGTGTATTACCGTTTAATCCGAAATCGATTTTCCGCTGTATTACATAACTTTCTGTATACTCGTATACGCACAAATATACTCATATACGTCCATCGAATATATTTTATCTACGTATATTCTTGCGTATCGAGAAAGAAAACAAAATACAAGTTTTTTTTTTGTCTGAGATAACGAATTATCGTAGTTAAAAATCCATCAAACTATTACACATTTCCCAAAGGTGAGATCAAAACAGTCTGAAAATTTTCTGCATTCTGATTGTCATTTAAAATGAGTTTTTTTTTTACATAAATGATTCATATTGCAAAATATGTTTTTATCAATAAAAGAAAAAACAAATAATTTTCACAATCTGGGCCCGACGTTGTGAAAAAGCCCCTTTTGATATCAATTACAAAGGTCAAACCCTTTCCCCTCATATTGATTTTCCCGTAAATGAAAAAGGGGTGAAAATTAAATGCGTGGGAATCACAGGCCAAAACCCACTGTAAAACGCTTTTTTTCCGGCTCAGGGGCAGGAAACTGGTCGTAAATCAACGATGCGGTTTGATTTTTTCCCAAAGAAACATCTTTTATACTCAATTAATAGGTTATCAGGTCACAATATGGATATCACTAACGAACGGGATAAACATTTCCCTCATATTTCATTTCCAAAAAAAGTGACAGAGTTTGACAAATTTTTTTGAGTGAATCAAAATTATTCAAAACGTTCCTTTTTAATTTCCCAAAAGGGGGTTAAAGGTTAAATTCTTAGTAACTAAATATAAATAAATACATTTGTATAAATTTTTAATAAAGCGTATCAAACAAATTACATTATATAAAAAAAAGTTCAGAAAAGATCTTAAAGTAAATAAATACACATTTTCCCTAAACATTCTTATTTTTTAATTCTCAGACTTGTTAAAAAAAAAAGGGGAACAGAAGAAAAAAGGCATCCCCAAACTCGATCCTCAATACCCCCGTTTTAAAACCCCGTTCAAACGATTTCAGCTACAGAGAGTTATTGGTCTTTCAGTAATCTGCAATTTTATCTACGAATACAAATATTTGTTCTTAATTTCTCCATTTTCTCTAGAGTAACATTTAAGACGTAATAGAAATCATATTCTCTAAACATATTCGTTTCCAACAATACAATTTCGGGAAAAATCAATATTAGGGAACTATTTTTTTAAGAATACATATAATATATTTATTTATCTAACTCCTTTCATATTTATAATTTTATAATAAATTTAATATTTAGATTTAAAAAACGACTTTATCCCAGACATTTTGAGACCCGGAATTCGCACCTTCTTTTTTTTTCCTATATTGAGACTAAATACAGGTGATTTGTGCATTGGATCACCTCAAATTTGGGAAAATTTGGATATAAAAAAATTTAAAAATTCCTTTTTTTTTTGTGAAAATTGGGATTGAATCCCCCACTTGTCTCAGTCTACCCCCTAAAGATAAGCCGTATAAAAACATTGTTTATTTAAAAATGGAGATGATAAAAAAAAAATATTGATTTCTTTCAAAACGTCAAATCATTTATTATTTTTTGGGTTCATACTTTTTGAAATGTGGCTCCATCCAAGACTTACTTTAAAAAATTTTTAAAAAAGGGCCAAAAAGAAATAAAATTATCAATTGTACAAACAATTAGGGATGGTTTTTGCTTTTTATCACAAAAAACACAAAATGGTAATTTTAATGAGTTCGTAATATTTTCTAAGGAACTTTGAAAAACTTAAAAAAGACATATTCCTTTCTCAATTAAAAAAAAGAAAAAAATTCCCTTTATTGAAAAATTTATAATAAACCCACAGTTTTTAAAAGGTTCTGATTATCTCTAGAACTTTTAAATTAAATTACTAGTGATTATACAACGGTACAGACTTTTCATATTTTTTCCCGATTACAAAAAAATATGATAATGATTCAATTGGACACTGTTAATATTTGGATATCTCTTAAAATTTTCGTTTCTAAATTGCTTGGAATCAAATCCACACACAATCTTAATATAATCACATTATCGTTTAAAAAAACAAGTTTTTCCTTCTTAAAGAATTTTGGAATGTCTCCCCTTTGATGATAGTGATTAATGTTTCTGGCATCAGGAAAAAAATCATATTCGGAATTTGATCGGCGCCCATTCCTCTATCCCCGGGTTTAATCCACGGGCTATCACGGTACCTTAAAACCCCGATAAAATTTTTGAGAATAATTCTATCTTGAAATTTATTGTTCTTTGATGTAAACATTTACTTCGGGTTTCAAAAACTCATTCGATAAGAATTGGAATCATCACCGATCTATTCTATAGTTGTTCTGTTAAAATTTTCGATTCGAATGTCTTTTTGTGGGGGCCCGAAAGTAGCTTCTATCCTGCGAACTGCTATCCCCCCCCCTCCCTTCTTCAGGTATCCCCACTTCGATAAGACTGAACTGTAACTCTCGTGAAACACCAGTCTGAAATACAGAACCGCGTAGTTTTAAAAGGAGTACTATGGTTTTTTAAAACCAATTAACACAACTAAGAAAATTTTCCCGGACAAAATTGCATTCGTTATTCGAAAATTTTAAACCCAAAACTTGAATGACTAATGATAACAAATTTTAATTATCTGCAAATAGTTATTGATTGCTTTTAAAGAAATTATAAGCATAATGTAAACACAAATAGTTGTACTACAACAGCACATACTTTCTTCTCTAATGTCCTGCTCCCAATTTTATACTATTACATGAAGGGGAAAAGAGTTTTAAACCAGTAAGATCTCTATTTCAATTTTTTGTATTTTTTGAAAATTAACTTTCTTTTTAAAAAATATATGAGTTCCTAAAAATAGGACGACCAGCGCCTCGGTCAGATGTACAGAACAAAGTTTCGGTCTCGTTGTGGACGACAAAACGGGCCCTTTTAGGGCCCCTAAGTTTTTTAAAAAATTAATAAATTACAAAATTTGGACATTACAATGAAATCATACCATAACGAAAAAAAATGACCTTCTGGTTCAAACTACTACGTTAGCAATGACAGCGTACTTATGACGTTAACCCATTCGCAAAAACGGTTTCTGTTTCTTTGCCTTAAAAAAATATTAAATATAATAAAATATCTAAATAGAACATAATCGTTTCAATATTTTTTTTCGTTTCAGAGTCAATCCTTTTTAAGTTTAAATATACTTGATATATAATATAATATAAAAATGTAAATATGGGGAATATTAAATATATTAATATAATATAATTATATTTCAATGAATGAATTTTTTTAAGAAGAAAGTTAATTTTTTTACTTTTCTTCATGCGTACTTCAGTACCACATTGTCATAATAAAACTGAAAGGGACTTGCAATTATTCGAAAAGGCCTAATTTTAAAGTAGGACGTTTTAAAGAATACTAGTGATGCTAAAACGCGCGTTTTTTCTCCCCCTTTTTTCCAAAAACATCAAAAATACTAAAGTTTCGAAAAATTGCACATGATCTTTTTTAAAAAAATCTTATTTTTAAAGGGAAAAAAAGTTTCATGAAGGAAAAATTTAAATTTCAATATTTTACTTGAGGAAAACTTACGAAAAAACTTTTTTTAACAACATGGAAGCAATATTCTCTTAAATCCTTACTATCCCCAAATTTTACATTTACATTTTATTTTTTAATAAAAAATTATGGAAACCATTTTTTGAACATTTGAAAAATGTCCCAGGGGGTTCATGTAAAATACCCTCCCCTTTGAATATCGGTTTCAAATTCAGGCCTACGACATCAGCCAGATCGATTGGGAGTATCAATTTTGGTGAAAAAACGGCTGAACGGTTTAGCCCTAGCGTTGTTCAGGGACGGACGGACAGACATTTTACCGTCAGTCGATTTTCCTATCAACCCCCCAAAAAACCCCGAAATTTTGGCTACCCACGTTTTGGGGGATTTTTTTTTTTTAAATTTGAAAAGGTTATCCTTTTTCTCTGGGCCGTGTAATAGCGTTTTTTTGCAGACAATTCGCCGTTTTTTCCCTAAAATTTCTAACTTTCTCTCTTAAGAAAAAGTCGTCAAATATAGAAAATTTTGGGTTATGCGTTCACGGAAAATTTTTCTATCAAAACAATTTTCTAAATTTGGAAAAAAATTTATACAATTTTTATAACTTCATTTGAAATTAGTTATACCGAGAAAAAGTAAAAGTTCAAAAAATTTTAAACAGTTAGTAATTGTAATGTTGAAAATTTCCCGAGATATTTAAAAAAAGGGGACATTTACTCAGTTTTTAATAACGGTATAGTGTTTCGAATGAAAGTGTAAAGTAAAAAAAGAGTTCTTTTTTAGAAAGTTTCAATAATGCAATATGACATAATGTAACATACCCTCCAGAAATATTGGAATTCATTGGATTCAGAATCCCAATGAACTTGCTATATAAATTTAATTTGAAAAAATACATTTATTTAGAAGTCATTAATGTTTTAATTTTTTTCGGGACCTGCGTACCAAGGGCCTTTTCCTAAAAAATTAAAAATAAATACATGTTCGCAAGTCTTTTTGGAAATATTTTTTGGAGTTCGTGATTTCAAAGCCGAATTTTTCCCTTTAAACCCCAAATCCATTTTTTTGATATCATTGTTTCTGTAGTTGCTGGGATTCGGGAAAGTAAAAAATATAAAATATTTAATGAAGTCTTAACTCAATATTAGGGCCCAAATTTTTTTCCTCACTTTTCCCGAGCTTAAAAAAATTTGGAAAAATTTTAATGAAAAAACATTATTAAATTAGTGGTACTCAGTTTAATGAATATTTTTTTTTACCACAGAAAAGAAAATGTGAAACAAATATGTATTTGGGTACAGTGAATATATTTTCAATATTTTGGGGAAAAATCTGAGAGAGTTAATATTAAGTTATGAATAATAATCAATTAGCTGACCATATATAAAAAATTTTATTTTGATTAAATAAATTTCCGTTTTTTAATACTATTTTCCCAAAAAATAAAGTCCTTAGGTTTTATTAGGCAACGATTATTGAAAGTCGAATTCAAATATTTGGAAAATTTTTTTTGACAATTGGAAATTTTGTTTTTTATATATTTTTTAAAGTCTCTTTTTTTTAAATACTAGGTCATATAACAACTTTATTTTTTTTTGTTTGGGTTTTCTTTGGAGAATACGTAAGGGCATCACAACATCTATGTCGAGGCGGAACCCGGCCCCTTTGAACCCCGGGAAACTACCCCCTTTCTCCATTTCCTCTTTCTCCTATAAACCTTTGACATTATATATCAACATAAAAACATCAAGATATCGCAATTCTCCATCATTTGAATTACGTTTTTTTCCCGTGTCCCTCCCCGTGGGGGTAAGTGGAAATGAAACATCTGAGTAGGTATAAAATTGGCCTCGGGGAACCAAAAAACATCTTTTGGGAAAATTTTTCTTACTACCCGATTTTTTCCAACGTTGCATTTGAGTGCAAACAGGTGCAGAACTCTTTTCAAACTCACAAAGGGTCATAAAACCCTTGTCGTGGTCATCCCCTGGCCAAGCCCGGGGGAAAATTGTTATTCACCTTGGATCGGCCCCACTTCTCGCCGGGCATCTCGTGCGTTACCCACCTATCCCCCCCAAATGAAGAACAGACCACTTAAAACATGCTCCTGTGCCCGCGATAAAAAGAACCCAAGAGGCGGCTTGTCGACTATAGAGGAGATGCGGCTCTGTCCTCCCAAACTCTTTAAACTTTCTTAGCTAGGTTTATAAATCTAATACGCGTGAAGGGATGATTTAACATGCCATAACTAATTTTGCGTTTTTGATGAAAATGTCTTTTTTCATTTATTTCATTTTTTAAAATTTGTCATTTTTTTGACTCTTTTAATCTTTTTTAATAAAAAATATTTTACGCATACTAATTTTCCCGAAAATTTTTCGAATAATATTCCCATGTAATTGACAAAATTTTGAGACAATACACATTTTTTTTATATTATTAAAAAGGTATAAATTTCATGTCTGAAATAATAAAGCTTAGTTTGTTTTCAGATTTGAGAACTTTTATCTTTAAATTTTTGTGTTTTCCGTGTTGATTAAAACCAAATGTATTTTCGGGTTTGATATGCATTCAAGTATTGGGATCTTATAACAAATTTTTGTCATGCGTATATCTTACAATGGCTAAAATTATTTCACAATTAATCATTAGAAAACAAAGGGCTGTGTTTCCTGTGAATAAAAAACCCTTTCTTACTTCAATATCGATAACCTGTCAGGTTTTCGGATGTTGAATTGCGAGAAAAGCTTCGAAACGACTAAACACTCCGAAACTGTTTCTGGGGCTCAAAAAAACCCAACATAAATTGGAATGATAATACGATTCAAACACTGTGTTCCTTAAATATTTTTAAATTTGGGAAAAATTTTCCCCGGGAAATTTAAATTTTTTTTAAATAAATACTCAATCTCTTTAAAGTTTATTCAAACAAGTTTTGTTTCTTTCTTAATACTCTTTTAAGAAAAATTAAATTTATTCCAACATTTTTTAAAGGGTTTTTAAATTTATTCTTTTTTACTCTGGTTTTAAAATATTTAAAAAAATATTTAACCCGTGTAATTTACAAATTAAAAAAATTAAAAAATTTTCTGTTTATATTATTACTATTTATTAAAGATATCAATTTTACAATTTTTCTATTAAATATGCAATTGATATTTGAAAATAATTAATTATGTTAACCCATTCAGGCCATATCAGATTTGTATTTGCCTGTATATTACCTTAAATAAATAAATTAATAAATAAATAAAAAAATCACTGGGAAAGGGTAGATATAATCTTCTCAGCAGTGTAACAGAAAATTCAACTTTTGAAAAAAATTGAAGAATAAAAACAATTATATTTTCAAATATTTCCCCTAGGGGTTCCCCAGTTCCTTTTTACCCATTATCACTATAAATTGCATCTTTTTCAAATGTATAAACAATATTAACAATACTTTTCAATGATAATCTTTAGGGCACCCAGCAGTATTTTTAATTGATTAACGAAATCCTGTTTTCATGCCCCGCTCATATAGAAAAAATAGGCGATTACATTTTCATAATCGTAATAAAATGTGTTTTTACTTTTTCCTTTAAAAAAGGCGTAATAATGTCAAAATACAAGTTTTAAATACGTGAACATGAATTTCAATTTGTTATAAAAATTTTATATTATTAAATCATTATTTTGTTTCCCGAAAATTTTTATGTAATAGTTAGTGTTCCTTGCTTTAGAAACCCTTAGCATTTTAAAATAGTTTGTAAAAAAAAAACTTTCCCAAAACTTTAATTTAATCTGACCAAAATTTTTCACAATATTAGATACCATAAATTAGACTTTATTTTTTGGTAAAAAAACTCGATAAAAAATGCACCCTTCCCGGGGCCCCCTGCCCCCTTTGGGTTTGTCGCGTCCACGGGGTTCAGAACCAACGTCAGTGCAATTGGCGGTGATCCTCGCGCCCCCCGCCAATCCTTTCGTTTCTGTGCCCCCTCCTGTCCTCCTCTTACTTCCTCTCACCCCTCCCTCCTGTTTCCCCCCCGCTCACGTTGCGAGGCGCGTCACTGCCCTCCGAAAATTTCTCCGCCCCCTTTTGGGGTCTGGGGGAAAAACTTCCCAGGGAGGAAGGGGGCGGGCTGAAACTTGGAGCAAAAACCAATGATTAGGCGGGTACGCCTCGCGCCAGGATTAGTCAAGTGTCACGATGGTTGTCAAGCTGTGGAAAACCCGATTTGGGAAGGGGATCACCCCTATTCTTGAGTGGGTATACAATCGATTACTAACATATTCTTTGAAAATTTAATCTTATGAACATATTTAACACTAAACTGTTTTCAATTCGATGCTCCGACCTACTCCGAACCCTCCCCCCCCCTTCCCCGAGATCCCGTCCGCTCTCCCAGTAAATGCGGTCAGGGGTCCTTTCAGAGGATGAATTTCGAAAAATCCTTTTTGTGGAAAAAATTTTTTTTTCCCTTTGTTTCTACCTCTTTAATTTTCTCCCCGTTGATACGTCCAGTTTCTTTTTTAACAACAATATAGAAAAATTTTCGGGAATATGAACATTTGGAATTAAATTAAAAAAAGAGCTTATTTAGAAAATTTCCTGATGTTCAGATTTGGCAAAAACCCACACTGGAATGAGTAAACGTAATCAATTAAATTTGAAGTACATCGACTCCATATGCACTTGAGAACTTACATGCTTGGTTCACTATATCCCCTGATGTCAAATTTAAAAGGATTTTCTCCCAAAAATTTTTGATTTTTAATATACAGATAAAACCAAATTCATTAAAAACAAATTGTATATTCAGTATCTTTATTTGCATTTTAAAATCAAATTTTTGAAATTTTTTGCTTCGTACATTTAATTAGTAATTTCTCTAGATCCTTCTCCAGTGTTCGTCCTCTTTTCAAATTTGATTCTGCATTGCCCTCGTTCTCTAAGCACGGCAATGCAGTTTCAATTCCTCTTGCACTGTTGAAACACCAAGCAACGCTCCGAAGACCCTTTTAATCGCCTAAAGAGATCCAGTTAATTTCCAGGACTTACTTCCTGCGTTCACTACAGCCGAGGTTCAGATTCACTACAACCGAATCTTGTTATGATTATTTGTAATGTGAGTGAAACGGGACCAGTGACTTCAGTTTACTATAATCCGAGTTCACTATAATCCGAGTTACAAGGTGCAGTCAACTCCGGTTATAACCGGAGTCGACTGCACCTTGCATCTCTGCGCTCAGTTACTTCTGAAATCGCATACAGAGCACCAGGACCTTTCTGAGACCAGGTCCCCCCGCGGGACGCCCGCGCCCCCCGCTGCAGAAGTGACGGTTCAATCGAAACCTTCTCCCCGGGTTCAAGCCGGTTCCAAGCACTTCCACCGACTTCTCCCCGGCCCGATCCGATCTCGCCTCCGGAATCCCGTGTTCCCTGCGGGCGTTTTCGCCTCCGCGGGCGACGTCCGCTCGCCCTTATCGCCCGCGGTCACCGCCCGCGGAAAGGCCGGCGCTCCGCGGCGCGGCGTCGGACCGGGCGTTAAGTCCGACGCGGCTGATAAGGGGCTGCTGCTGATACGCTGCTTATCTCCGCCGCGCCGAGTGCCCGTGGCCAGGCGCTGGCGCTTGGCTGGCAGCACCTCGCGGCGGAAGTGGCCGACCAACGCTGACGGTATCGCTTGGGTTTCGATTTCGAACGCTTCGCTACAAGAGCAAGGTTGAATGCTGCGATGTAGGAGTTCCCGATTACGTAAGGTTCCAAGTGGATGAATCACAATACGGTAGCCCAAGTTAACTAATATTTTTTAAAATATAACTAATAATTTTAACTAATAATTCTTTTAACACTTTTTAAATGAAAAAATGAAGAATTCTTAACGACCAATTGATGAAATATTTGAATTTCCCGAAACGTCGGCAAACAACCAACTTTACTTATGTTTACTTCGTGTTTATTTATGACCAAGCCCCGTTAACCTGCCTTCCACTTTTTAAATTAAAATGTTCTTCCTACATTTCGGTAAGTGTTGTAAGTTATTTTGAGACATAGAATATTTTCTTACTTCTCTTTAGAGAACGAGATTAGGATTATGTTGAGAATATGACTGACCCATTCAATACATGCAAGGTGTGTTCGCTTTTTCCATTTCTTTGTACAAACAACTAGACGATTTTAATGTTATTTTTCTCTTTCGAGCAGTTTTGGGTGTTGATATATTTCGTGAATTGTCCTTATATCTAAATTGTTAAGTTCGTGACATATTGAGCATTCGTTGCATATTAAGCATCTCGTTTGAAAATTGCTATTGAGAAAACTTTACGTTAATTTCTGGGTTTCAGGTTTCTACTGATTCTATAGTTCTACACCCTAACTCCATATTCGTTATTTTAATGATTTATTAGTAAATTTTTGATAAACATCAAATCTGACATTTAGCCATGCAACTGTGGTAGTCGTATATTGACTGAAGCTCTCTTAATGTGATATTTTATTCTTGTAGCCTCCTGCAGTTTCACTGTTGGCATTTAATCATGTAACGACCGTGGGAATGATGGTTTAGGGAATAAGAACAAAGAACGCTGAACACAAAACAACTCCAAGAATAACTTTATAATTACACCAGCATGTCTGAACACGTGTACAATTATAAACAAGAAAAGAATCACGAGGGAGTTTGAAGGGATTTACTCTCAATATACCAGTATATATACAGAGAAAGAGAGAGAGAGAGAGAGAGAGAGAGCGAGGGAGAGAGGAGATTGGAGATTGGAATTTGCGGGTGCAGTGCACCTGAAATAAGCTCTGTCACCTGAAATAACGTGTGGGACATAGTAATGTTATCTGATTCGCGAAACAAAATATCCATGGACTGCACAATTGCCAATATTTTGACCGTCGACGTCTGCTATTTCTACCAGAAGGTCCGAAGAGCAAACTCGTCCGAGCCCTCGACCGCCCTCTATGGCCAGTCACGTGATATCACCATCTGCTTTGCCATAACCCACTCGCGGAGCTGAAGGAGCGCAGCAGAAAGAAAAGACTTTTCTTTCGAGTCCTTCAGAGAGGGTCAGAAAGTTTGGCATTTGTCTCCAAACTGGGACCGTTCCCTTCCCCCGCTTGCTACGATTGGTTTTAATGAACGTGGCTCCGTGCTGATCGGTTTCCGGTCGTTGGGCGAGATCTACTGTCATTGAAAAGATGTTATTAGGGCTATTAGGGGTTTGTGCCCATGGCGAACAACACTATCGATCTTGTGCGCACGCGCAGATGACAAAAATGATGCGAAACTTGAAGTGCGCATCCCCAAGATCGATTAACGTGTCGTTATTACGTTTGAAACTCTCCTATTTCTGCAGGCGACTTTATACTGTCAGATTATAATATTGATTTCATGAATACCTCCAAATTCACTTGGTTTTTGTAAATACGCCTCGTGCTCCTCCTCACTTACAACATATAAAAAAGAAATCTCGCGGCCATGTACTAACATTCCGCGGAGCGAAACATTTCCTTCCTTCCCCTCCCCCCCCAAACAAAATTAATATGCCAGAGACGCGTATAATTGTAAAGTTTGAATTGCTTTCGCATCCGGCCACCAACTCGCTGACGGGGGGGGAGAAGGCAGGAGAGTTGCCATGTATTCGCCTGAAATTAATGGGAGAGACTGCCGAAACTACCGATCAGCGCAGCCGGCTGGGGAATTCTTCAGATAGTTTCGAACTCTATCCCTAGCACTTCCTTACAATGCTGCTGCCGAAACACGGTTGCCACTGGCCATTGCAGCTGCTAATATTTAGTTTCTGTGGTAGATATTCAGATTTATAAAGTTTTTATTTATTTATTTATTTCTTCCCGTTCGACTTTCGTCTTTCGGGGATTTTGGGCAGTACAATGTACCACCAAAAGAATTTCTAAGCCATCCCCGAGGCAAATGCGGTCTCAGTTTAACCCTTCATAATTTTTAAAATTTCATATTTGTATAACTTGACTAAGGGGAAATTTGCATTTATTGTTTTAGAAGTGGAGGTATGTTTTGGTAAGAATTGGGGGAGTGATTTTATGAATTAGGGAGGACGAAAGGAGGGCTTCAGGAATCTGGGTCTAATCGTGAAGGTCGTGAGACATTTGGACCTGTTAAATTTGGAATGTTAGGACCTGCTGGGAGGAGGTAACATTTTTGAGAGGTTTTGTGAGATGAGGTTTGAGAAGCTCTCGGTGTATTTGTGAGTTTGAAATGAACCAGGAGGCTTTCAAGGTTTGTCTTAGATATTTGTTTTGGACTTTCTGCAAAATGGTTGTATAGAGTCAGAATACTTCTGATCAAGTGTTCCCGGGGTACAGACGTTCTCAATGAATAGGATAGCAGTAGAGATCAGCAGTGCTTCAATTTGCTCCGAAAAAATAACATTTTAGTTATTTTTTTGGCTTTAAAAGCAACATTTTTGAAGACGTTTCTTTTAAAAAATTTTTTTCGAAAGTCTGTTTGACACGAAATATTAGACAATCCCGTCGTTTTTTTGAAAGGGCAACTCATTGCAACGTCTCCTTTGAATGAATAAGGTTTATAATGATAACATACAAAAATAAATCAGAACATTTCAAATTTTTTCTTTCGTTTTATTTTACTTTTATCGACATATCATAATTAATCATCATAGTTATACCCCTCTGACGAGCCGCACCTCCACCCATCCTCTTTCCCTCTTATTTTCAAATTTTGT
The DNA here is from genome assembly GCA_964035755.1 of Teleogryllus oceanicus. Taxonomy (NCBI): domain Eukaryota; kingdom Metazoa; phylum Arthropoda; class Insecta; order Orthoptera; family Gryllidae; genus Teleogryllus; species Teleogryllus oceanicus. Next base: position 182,237,725 of record CAXIVR010000002.1, on the reverse strand, counting down.
TTTGTGTTCGGCGTCAGTCATATATTTCAGCCAATGTCCCGGAAGTTTCATTTCTATATACAGGTGTAACGTGCATCTGTTTGTGATGTCATCTCGCTCCATTAGAAAAAAGGATACAAATTACTCGATTTTCCTGTATCAAATTAATCATTATAACGATTTCCTTTGGCGACCCCCTCGCGTCGTATCTGTTCCTTCCCCCTCGCCCTCTCATTTAGGGACGCCAATGTGACGACAGGTCATGCCCACCTTCATCATTAATTTTGCCATGCGCCTGGTGCGGTATTATAATGGGCCGGCCGAAAAACATCATCGCCCTTATCTTTTGGGTGGACGTCTCGGTTTGGACACTCGCGCACCGCGGATAAAAGGTCGCCCGTGCGGTGCGGCGTTTTGAATGGGTTGGCAATCGCGGCCAGTTGAAAAAGGGGCTACGATGCTATTCGCGGGACTGCATGCGTCGACCCCGTTCCTCTCGTTCGGGGCGGCGACGGCGGGGCCTGATAAGTTATCTGCCCGGCTGTCTACCCAAAAAGCGTCGGGACTCGCTGGCTATTCGCGACTTTGGAAACGTTTGATGGATAGTATAAGCGCGTGGGGTAGAAGTTCTTTTAGTTATCCTGCGTTTGTTGACGTCTCGTTGTGAGGCATTTAAATACTGCTTTCGTGGCTTTTGACATTTATCTCCCCCAAAAACTAACCGGCTATATGTTTATTACTCATTTTTTGAGGAGATAATTATTCTTCCTTTGTTCTTTTCAGAATGATAAGACTGACCTCTTTTAAACTTCCGTTTACATTTTCATATTAAGTTCTGCAACCCCAAAAATTTTTCCCAAAACAGACACAAATTTTGAAATGTTATAAAAATAAAAACATTTACAAGTTGTTCTATGACCGTGTCATTAAGCTATGCGTTAAGATTATAAAAAACAACAATACAAATTTGAGTGAAAACTTTTTGAAAACCTGAAAATTTTTATAAAAAAAAACCTAAAGTCAATCATCTTCAAGCAGTTTAAAAAATATTACCTTTTGAATTAGTAGTATCCTTCATCCTTAGAATGGTTTCTCTGAAATTTTTCCAAATTTAAAAACAATCAATCAAATAAAAACATAAAATTTGAAAAAAAATTTTGGGTTTTTTGCAGCATTTACTTCAAAAAGACTCAGTGCTTTACGGAATGATAAAACTCCCTCAATAACTTCAACAAATGGGGGGATTTTAAAATTACGTGTTTCGTTCACCTCTCTATTTTTTCTTGGACTTCTCCCCCTCGAAAAATATACGTTTGGGGGTCCTCGCAAGTTCCGCAATAAAACATTTACACTTCCCAGGGGTCCCTTGATAAAGTATTCAATTAGATGGGCCCGCCTTCGACCCCCGACCGCCCCCCCCCCCCCCCCGTCGCACGGATCGTCACCCGCAATGGCTCCCGGGGCGGGCGAAGCGGGGACCGGGATGGAAGGGCCACAGACGCAACGAAGGGCCGGGGCCTGGGGAAAATGCAGCTTCTTGGGGTGTTTTAAGTATCGATGTATTGATTGTTTTTTTCATGTACTAAAATCGATGTCGGATCCGACCTGTACCTTCTACTTCATCACAAACCTCTCTATTGATCTCTCTAACCTATATACGATTGAGGGTTAAATATCGACGTATTGAAATTGATGTTTTAAATATCGAAATTGACGTTTTATTATCGCTGTATTGAAATCAATGATTTAAATATCGATGTATTGAAATCAATGATTTAAATATCGATGTATTGAAATCAATGATTTAAATATCGATGTATTGAAATCGATATTTTAAATATCGATGTATTGAAATCGATATTTTAAATATCAATATATTGAAATCGATATTATAAATATCAATGTATTGAAATCGATATTATAAATATCAATGTATTGAAATCGATATTATAAATATCAATGTATTGAAATCGATGTTTATTGAACATGAAATGTTTTTTGCTCGAGTTTTCTACGTTGTTAGTGATTTGTGCGTGGATGAAATTCCCATAATCAGCATTTTTAAAAATGAAATAAGAACTAATGGTACGGCACTGTCTATGTTTCAAAACAACCGAAAGCGGTTTTTTACTATCTTCATCGGCATACTACCCCTTTGCCCCAGATTATTCGATGATGTGATTTTCCTTATCTTTTCTCGTATTCCCTCAGGAGAATTTTTAACTTTCTTTCCAGTTACATTTGAAATTTTTTAGACAGCCACAGTTGTTAAATTTTGCTGGGCAAGTTCTTTTTAGAGTTACTAAACCCAGCTTTTAAAACACGGATGTTTAAAAACAACGACGGTCTTTTATCGATATATTATTAACATCGATGTTTTGTCATCGATGTCATATCGCTCGTAGGGGGATGGCAGAGACAGCACGAGGTCTGGAATCAGTGGCGTAGCTAGGTTCTCGGAGGCCCGGTGCAGAAGGTTCAAATGGCGCCCCTAATTGCCATTGACCAACCCCAAATCAGGGGTTATGTTCGCATACACAAAATAAATTACAATTATCCAGGTTAGAAATCTTTCTCCCATTCGTGTTTTTTCTCATTTTGATCCCTTTAAAAAAAAGAAATCATAAATTTTTTGTCCCTAAAATACAAAACAGCGATCTACAAAAATGGAATTCATCTTGTGAAACACAAACAACCCAAGTTGGCTCTACATTCTTTCTCTTGTGTTCCGAATTTTGCATGGCGTGGTTTACAAACGACAATTTTACAAAATTAATTTTTTTGAATCTCTGGTCAAGCGGTAGATGTCGGTCGAGTAGAACAACTAAATTGTGATGGGCGTAATCGGGGAAAGGCGTTGCGCTCTCTCAACTGCAGTCTTCTCTGTGATAGTTGTTTCTAAAAAAATTTTCCACATTCAGTTGCAGCAGAATAAGCAATAACTTGAAATAAACATCTTGATGATCAGTAATTTTTTACAGATTTTTAACACGTTACCTTCAACATATTGTTGGGGAAGGAAACCCCCCCTTAATTGGATGTAGGCAGGAATCCTTTTCCGGGGGTTTGTGCGGGGCAACGGTCGCCCAGCTGGAATGGAATGGAATGAAAGGGTAACGGCGATTGACTGAGATGGCGATGATGAATAGTAGGGCAGAAAAAGGGAAGTCACCGGTAGACTAAGACAGAGCTCAATCCTTTAAAATTCTTGCGCCATAATTTTGGATTTTTCAAACGTAAAAAGTTTGGTCTACCCCAAATCCAAAATTAATATTCAATAAGAGACTTAAAGAAGCAAATTCGAGACGGAGGATCAAAAGGCAATCGAGGAAAGGGAAGTCGCAATAGAGACGGCCGGTTAGGCATTTGTGATGTTGGTAGGGGGACGACCTGCGTGTCCAGGCAAGCGTAACAGTCGTTTTTATTTTGATTTTGATTTTGATTTTGATGGTAGGTATAGATTAGTTTTAAAACTTTACATGTATGATTACTTTCTAATTTAAAATAACATTTCACAATTAACAGCTATTATATTGGGAGGGAATCCTAATGGGTCCTCTAATCAGGTTCCAAATTGGCGAATTGATGAGAAATGAATGGTAGGGGTATTTATTTGTAATTCTGGTTTGATGGATGGGTTTTTTACCGAGTCTGAAGGCACCGGGGAGGATTTGATTTAAGCTAGAGAAAAAGTTAGGGGAAAAGATAAGCATATGCTGTGATAACAGTTCGAGTTAAATTCCTTATGAAGTTGGAGGTTGGATACAACCAGACATTATGTTGTTCTAGAAATTGATTCTGTATTCTTGAATTCTGTTAATGTTGGTTTGGAGGCGTTGATCCATAAGGGCGAGCATACAGTAGTGGGAATCTTATAACTGTTTGAATATTAATATGGAGGAATTGAATGAGGAGCTATTTCTGTGAATTAGTGGTTTTAGCTGCATAATTTATTTTGGCGATTAGTTTGTTATCATGTGTTGCTTCCAGTTTAGTTTGGTGTCTAGTTGAAGTCCGAGATATTTAACCGGGTTTTTTGGGGGGTTAACGGTCGTGCTGAGCATGTTAAAGAGTCGGCCAAGATGGCTGTCCTTGGCGGTTACGAGAGCGTCACGAAATGGGAGAGGGTGACTGATGATGACGTCACATACGAGCCCGATGGGAGTTGGAGAAAGGCGACGATTAGATCTGTAAAGCAGATTAATTAAATGATGTTTAAGTTCTGCAAAGAATTGAGTTTCCGGGCGGGAATCGGTCCCAAATCTCCCTGTATACGGCCAGTTGTTCTACCATTTGAACTACCGAAACAATCTTGCGAACAGCATTTCGGGGCATTTTAGCCCGTGATAATGTTAGCTTATACACCTTGCCGGCGAATGGCTGGAAATTGCGAGGGAAAGGGAAAGTATTCCCACGTAATTGTATTAGCTAAACAAAGCGGCAGGTGGCTGAATTATCACGGGCATGCAAATGCTGTTCGAAGATACTCGGTAGTGCGCTGAAGTTACTTTGCAGGCTCGGGGTTTGATTCCGGTCGGGCTTCAGTTCGTTTTACAATTGAAGCATCTTTAATCAATTTTGGGTAAGTAGCTATGAGTAATAATGTCTGGCAATTGCGATGCAGGAAACGTAACTGTACCGCACTGACACAGTGACGAGATGAATGTGCTGGTGGTGATTAATATTATTATTGTATTGGCGCGAAATGGCGGTCTTTGGCCGCAGGTTCCACGTATGGATTTGCGGCGCAAGCTTTCCTTGAAGCAGACTGCAGCGCGGGTGTAGGGGTCTTTCGAGCAGGCTTGGTGTGGGGGTCCTTGCCGCGCCTGGATGGGTTTTTCATTTTTTTCCACCAGGTACTGTTCAATCGATTATATCCCAAAAAGTTCGGTCTTC